>JAQZBX010010321.1:0-34771 GCA_029593785.1 Cabassous unicinctus | reverse complement strand
GTGTTGTTTAATCTCCATACATATGTGAATTTTCCCTTTTTCTGCCACTTGTTGGTTTCCAACTTTATTCCATTATGATCAGAGAAAGTGCTTTGTATAATTTCAATTTTGCTGAATTTATTGACATCTGCTTTGTGATGCAACATATTGTCTATCCTGGAGAAAGATCCATGAGCACTTGTAAAGAATGTGTATTTTGTTCTTTTGGGGTGTCATGTTCTGTATATGTCTATTGGGTTTAGTCCATTTATCATATTAGTCAAGCTCTCTGTTTCTTTATTGATCCTCTGCCCAGAGGTTCTATCTAATGCTGAGAGTACGGTATTGAAGTCTCCAACAATTATTGTAGAGATGTCTATTTCTGCCTTCAGTTTTGCCAGTGTTTGCCTCATGGGGCATCCTGGTTAGGTGTATATACATTTATGATTGTTATTTCTTCCTGGTGAATCATTCTTTTTGTTAATATGTAATGTCCTTTCTTGTCTCTAATAACATTTTGCTTTTAAAGTCTATATCATCTGATATAAGTGTAGCTCTCCCAGCTTTTTTTTATTTTTATTTTTATTTTTATTTTTGGTTACTGCATGCATAGAATATCATTTTCCAACCTTTTACTTTCAATCTATTAGTATCTTTGTGTCTAAGGTGAGTCTCTTGCAGACAGTATATAGATGGCTTATATTTTCTTATCCATTCTGCCAGTCTGTGCCTTTTGATTTGGGAGTTTAATTCATTAACATTCAACGTTATTACTGTAAAGGCAGTTCTCATTTTATCCATTTTGATTGTTGCATTTTATTTGTCATTTTATTTTTTGATACTTATAGTTACTGTTACTGATACAGTCATCATTTCTAGACTCTCTTCCAAGCCTCTCTTTCCTGTCTTTTCTTTTCAGACTGTAATGCTTCCTTTAATATTTCCTACAAAGCTGGCCTTTTTGTTAGAAAGTCTTGCAGTTTCTGTTTATCTATGAATATTCTAAAATCATCCTCATTTTTGAAAGATAATCTTGCTGGAGATAAAATTCTTGGCTGTCAGTTTTTCTCTTGCAGTATCTTAAATATATCATACCACTGCCTTCTTGCCTCCATGGTTTCTGATGAGAAATCAACACTTAATCTTATTGAGTATCCATTGTAGGTTATGTATTGCTTTTCTCTTGCTGCTCTCAGAATTCTCTCTTTGTCTCTGGCATTTGACATTCTGATTAGTTTGTGTCTCAGAGTTGTTCTATTCAGATGAGAGTATGTTGTGCTTCTTGGAAACAGATATCTATATCCTTCAATAGGGTTGGGAAATTTTCTACCATTATTTCTTCAAATATTCCTTTTGCCCCTTTTCCCTTCTCTTCTCCTTCTGGGAAACCCATGACACATATGTTTGCATGTCTCTTGCTGTCATTTAGTTCCTTGAGACTCTGTTCAATTTTTTCTATTCTTTTCTTCATCTGTTCTTTTGTATGTTCGCTTTTGGGGGCCATATCTTTGAGCTCACAAATCCTTTCTTCTGCTTCCTCAAATCTTCTGTTTTATGCCTCCAGTGAATTTTTAATTTCATTTGTTGCACCTTTCATTCCCATAAGGTCTGCTGTTTTTCTATGTATGCTTTCAAATTCTTCTTTGTGCTCATCCAATGTCTTCTTAATATCCTTAATCTCTTTAGCCATCTCATTGAATTTATTAAGGAGATTTGTTTGAGCATCTATAATTAGCTGGCTCAACTCCTTTATGTCATTTTCAGGCTTCTCTTGTCCTTTAACTTGGCCATATCGTCCTGTCTCTTGGTATGGCTTGTAATTTCTTGTTGGTGTTTTCGCATCTGGCTTGCTAAATGTATTTTTTCTGGGTGCAGTTTCTCCCCTTTTTTAGGGTTTCCTTGTCTTTTCTCCCTAGCTTGTTGTGTAGTAGGAGCTAAGGAAGTAGTTGGTGCTCTAAGCTATGGAGGCTGAAGCTGCCAACCTTGCCCCAGGAATTGATGAAGCTTCTACCAACTTTCTCCTCTGTCAGGGATAGGGACAGAGCTGCAGACATGTATAGTAATCCAAATTTTGCAGGACAAGACTGTCTTTAGTTGTCCAGAGAGATGGATAAAACTTCACACCCCTTCCTCCCTTACCTTGGGTGGGTATGGAGCTATAGTTTTGGGCAGCAGTCTATGTTGTGCAGGTCCGAAATGACCACAGTTACTCAGGTAAACTGATGTAGCATCAGAACCCCTCCCTGGAGGGAAGGGAAATTGACCCTCTGGACTCTGCAACAATCAATCTGGTGGGCCGAATATGCCTGCATTTGCCCCAAGAAGCTGAGGGAGTACTGTCCTTCTGCCTTTTAGGTGTGGAAACGAAACCACAAACACCCAACAGTTCAGTCCCTCTAGGCTGAAAGTACCCACCATTGCCCAGAGTGGCTGAGGAAGGACCAGCCTCCTCCTATGCTATGGAGGGACAGAGGTGGAGATGGGCTTGAAAGCATTCAACAAACCAGTTCATGTGGGCTGAAAACTGCCATTGCCAGGAGAGGCCGAGGATACCCAGTGCCTCTCCTCTCCTATTGCGGTGCTGGCATGCAATCCCAGGTGACTGACTATTCAGTCTGTGCCAGTGGAGAGCACTTGCATTTGCCTGGAGAGCCTGGTGCAGGTCCTGCCATCTTCCTTTCTGTTGAAGGTGGGGCTGGAGCCTAGGCTAAGACTGCAGTCAGTCCGATCTTGGTGGAAAGAAGCCAGTCCCTAACTTCACTGGATTTTCAGTCAGCCAGGCTTCCCCTCATGCTGGTGTCAGAGTCAAAATGACGGTTCCAGGACTCTTTCCAACATGGACAGGCTCAAACCCTAGCTGTTTCTAGGATTATACTTTAGGCAGTCGAGTCCACTGGTCAGTAGCTTAAGTAGGTGGACAACTGTCTTTTCCTCCACCATTTATGGGTAATGGAGCTTCTAACTCCAGCCATGGAGTAGCTCCCAAGGTGGCTTTTGCCACTAGAGGAAGATGGGTGCCGGCCTCTGTGGCATAGCTTGCAGTTTCCCAGAGAGGTTGTGCAGGTCCCCTCAGCTTCCTGCCTGCCAGAGATGGGGCTGGGATTTAGGCTAGAGCTGCAATCCAACCTGGGTGGAAAGAAGCTAGTCCTTACCAGCACTGTGATTTTCAAGCGCTGGCTTCTGTCAGCCCTACATCCCCTCAGGTGGGGGGTGGAGTCAAAATGGTGGCCAGCGGCCTCCTACTGACCTGGACATGGTCAAAGTTTAGTTGTTCTGAGGATTATACTTTAGCCCACCAAATTCACCAATTAGTAGCCGAAATTGGTGCCACACCCTGTCTTCCTACCCCATTTTTGGAGAAATGGAGCTTCCAACTCCAGCCACGGAATAGTTCCTGAGGTGGCTTGTGCCATGGGCACCGACCTCTGCAGCATGGAGGGTTCTACTCATGAATCCTTTCTCCAGATGGGCAGTCTCCTCCTTCCTTACTTTCAAGAAATATTACAGGATACTCTTCTGGTCTCCTGGGGCCCCCAAACATGCGCTCTGGGTAGCTCTGTGTGATTACCAACTGCCCTGCAGCATGAGCAGACTCCAGAAGCTCCTCAGTCCGCTGTCATCTTGGCTTCTCTTCTTCATTATTTTTTTATTTTACTTCTCTCACTGGATATTTTCCAAAGTCTTTTCTTTAGTTCATCGTCCTTTTCTTCTGCCTGTTCAAATCTGCTGTTAAATACATCTAACGGGATTTCATTTCATTTATTGTACATTGCATTTCCAAAATTTCTCTTTGGGATCCTTTTTATAATTTTTAACTCTCTCTCCCTCTCTCTCTTTAGGAAACACTGGGGATTGAAGCTGGCACCTTTTATGTGGGAAACAGGTACTCAACTATTAAGCTACATTTGTTCCCACCATCTCTCTTTTTTTTGTTTAGACAGAATTTTCCTAATTTTATGTAGTTCTCCGCTTATGGATTCCTTTAACTCATTAGAATATATTTAAGACAGTTGATTTAAAATCTTTTACTAATTTATGGACTTCCTCCATAGTGCTACCTGGCAAATTCTTCTTTCTCAGTGAATGGCACATACTTTCCTGTTTCTTTCTCTATTTTGTAATTTTTTTGTTGAGAAATGAGCATTCTGAGTATTATGCCATTATACCTATGGAAATCTAGTTTCTCCTTCCTCTGGCATTGTTAAGTTTTTTTGTTGTTGTTGAGTTCTGGAGCTGTTTTATTTGTGACTTTCCAACAATTTTTAATCCTAAACAGAAAATGGAAAGAAATAGATTAAAATAAAAAAGGCACTCTCACTAAAGATTCTTCTTCCACTTTTGCCTGAGGAGTTTGTAACAATAGCCAACATTGGAACCACCCCTATCAGTCTTGATGCTCAAACAAAAATGAGCGAATCCTAAGTGTAATCTTTGTAAAGACTAATAAATTTTATTTCAGTTTAAGAAGAACAATAAAGGTAAAATAAAACAGAAAAGTACAATTTACTAAACAGAAATGAAAGGGGTGCAAAACTACAGATTCTCCACAGTTTAGAATAATAATATGATTTTATAAAAAAGAGTCTCAATACATTTCAAAAGTAATGTAAAATTTTCAGTGAAAGAAATATAGTGAATATTTCAATTAAAAAATGATTTAGAAGAAGGAATAGAAAATGTGAAAAGTTATATATTTATTAAAGAAATGGACTATGCTCATGTTGGAAGCTCATTATTACTATTCACATAAGTTTAAATACAATCACAATGCCATTTTTTACTTCTCTTTGTTTCTCCAGTCTCTTATTATATATTTTCAGTTTATTTCACATACTAGAAAACCTTTGGGCTCCATGGCTCCTTTTGTTTTCATAACAGATATGTGCACTCTAAATGAATAGCATATTTCACTCTAAAAGATCCATATTCAAAATCAGTATTGTCTAGTTTTTCTACATTAATCAGTTAATCAAGTAGCAGAATTTTCATAACTGTAATCAAGTAATTTAAAATTTAACTTATTGAAACTGAAAAAAAATGTAATTTTTGAAGAGAATATCCAGTATTTCTTTTTCTTTTTTTTGGAAGGAAAATTATTTTCTTAAGATATTGTTTTGCTTTGTTGAAAATTTTTTTTCCAGGTTGGTGTCTAGTTATCTGGCTAGCTGATATATCCTGAAAGATAATTCATCAAATCATATGAAAACAACTTCCTTCACTAAACTTTCATAGTCGTGATTTTTCTCTAATTTCACATAATCTATTAAGTACTTGAAAAATTAAAAATAATAAATACCACCAAATAACTATTTTGCAAAAAGAATATTTGAAGCCTCCTTGAACACCCTATATAAAATCCCAAATCCATACTACTTAGGAGTCATGTAATAGCCAAACTAATTAATCATTTCAGTATTCATTTCCTAGATTGCTAAAAAGAATTAGTAAGTGTATTGTTCTAGTATGGAATTGCCTTTAGGCTTCTATGAAATAATTATTTAAAATCCTTAGTACTTAGTAGTAGCCTATACATAGTAGAATTTATTTGTCAATTTAATTGTCACACAATTATTTAAGGAATATAAAGTAAAGAAACAAATTGGGAGAAATAAATAAAACAATTTTGGTACTGGGCGTAAGAATATATTACTTGGAAAAAAAAAAGTGATTCCACATGTAATGACCATAAGAATTTATATTTCACATCTGCCCATGATCCTAATCAACAAATTAATTAATTCTTTACAAAAACACTTAAAAATAAGAATAAAAGGAAATTTACTCAGCAAGATAAAGGCTTGTATTGCCTATTTTCACCACTGTTATTCAACATTGTACTGAAAGTTCTAGGCAGAGTAATTAATCAATACAAAGAAATAAAAGGCATCCAAATTGGAAGAAAAAAAATAAAATTTTCCTGTTTGCAGATGACATGATCCTATATACAGTAAATCCTGAAAAATACACAATAAAGCTATGAGAGCTAATAAACAAATTTAGCAATGTAGTGGGATATAATATCAGCACACAAAAAGAGTAGAGTTTCTATACACTAATAATGAACAATATTAAGAGGAGATCAAGAAAAAAGTTCCATTTTTAGGAGCAATGATAAAATAAAATATCTAAGAATAAATTTAACCAAGTTTGTAAAGAAAGTATACACAGAATATGACAAAACTTTGTAAAGTAAATCAAAGACTTCCATAAATGGCAGGACATTCCATTTTGATGGATTAGAAGATTAAATTTTGTTAAGATGGCAATTCTACCCAAAGTGACTTAAGGTTTAACACAATTCTAATAAAATAGCTATCCCTGTAAAAAAGGTAAAACCAATCATCAAACTTATACGGACAGGTAAGTGTACCGTACATAGGTAAGTGTACCGAACTATCCAAAAACTATATTTAAAAAGAGTAACGTAAGACTATTCATATTTCCAATTTCAAAACTTATTATAACAATTAAAACTTTCATGCATCAAAAGACTTTATCATAAAATTAAATAGAATGGCAGAAAATATTTGTTATCCATATATCCAACAAGCATTCAATATCCACAATATATTAAGAAATTTTACAACTCAACAACAAAAATACAAACAGCAAATGCAAGATGATAAGGATAGGGTGATTGGGAAGCAGATGTGGCTCAAGCGGTTGAGCTCCTGCTTCCCACATTGGAGGTACCAGGTTCCTTTCTCAGTACTTTCTAAAAACAAACAAACAAAACAAGCAACAAGGAAAAAAATTAAAAAAACAACATGGGGAGCTGATGTGCTTCTGTGGTTGATTGCTGGGTTCTCATATATGAGGTCCTGAGTTCAATCCCCAGCCTGGGTACCTCAAAAAAAAAAAAAAATAGAGTGGTGTAGCAGTTTGATATTATTGATGAATTCCAAAAGGAAATATTGGTTTATGTTTGTAAACTGGTCTTTCCCTCTGGGCATATTAGAGTGTTTTGGATTTAGAAGTTTTACTTTTACTTGATTAGGTGATGATGAAGGCTTTGATTGGACCACATCAGTAGGGTGTTGAGTCCCTGCCCCTTGGTGGGTGGGGACTCAGATAAAAGACATGGCAAAGGACAGAGTTGGAGTTCTGATGCTGAGTTATGGTGCTAGAGCCCAGGGAAGTGAGCACACACACAGAGGAGCTTGGTCATGAGGAAGGAGAAAATGCCCCAGGAAAGGAGATCAGCCATTCACCTGAGAGTTCACAGCTGGCCTTGTGGAGAGAAGCAAAGCCTAGCCAGCCTCATAGTCTACAACCAATCTTGTGGAGGAAACAGAGGAACTGAGCCCAGAGAGAAATGGAGGCCCAGGAAGAGAAGAACCTAAGAAGCCTGATCCCTGGCAAACACCGGCAGCTGTCTTGCTCCAACACGTGGCAACAGATTTGGTGAGGGAAGAAACTTATGCTTTATGGCCTGGCAACTGTAAGCTTCTACCCCAAATAAATACCCTTTATAAAGACCAACAGATTTCAGGTATTTTGCATCAGCACCATTTTTGCTGACTAATACAGGTAGTATATGGGAATTCTGTAATTTATGCATGAGTATTCTGTAAGTTTCTCGAATAAAGAAAAAAAATAATTGACAGATGCTGCAACAACAAAAAATGGGCAACAAACTTCAACAAATATTTCTACAAAGAATATATAGAAATGACTAAAATGCACAAAGAAAGATGCTTAACATCATTAGCCATTAGAGAAATGTAAATCAAAAACACAATGAGAGGCTAGTTCACATGACTAAAATGGCTACTATTAAAAATAATAATCATAATAACAAGGGTTGGAAAGCATTTGGAGAAACAAGAATATTTGTTCTTTGTTGGGGAGAATGTGGAATGGTAAAGTTCTTGGGCTATAGTTCATAGTACGATTATATTAGTATCTTTTTATCTATTGTAACAAATTTATGACACTAATGCAAAGTATTATTAATGGGTGTGGTGGGGTATATGGGAACTCTATTTTCTGCAGAAACTAAAACTATTCTAATAAATACAATTTTTAAAAACTGTAGAAGGTGGAAGAATCATATAGTGTAATTTAAAAATGATCCATAGTTTAAAGACAAAAAAGAAGTTTGGATAATTTTATGTGTAGACAAGACACGATTGAGTAGGAGGATTTGGGAAAAATAAGTTTTATTGAAATTAAAATAAAATGATTGAGATAAAAATCAATTACATAGGTTAAGGATCTTGTTGACACATTTGAAGGAATACTGAAAAAATTTATTCAAAACAGTGTAGAAATACAAAATAATATATATATAAAAAATTCATATGACAATGTAGACATAAGAAGTGCTAATATATATTTGAGTGGAATCTGAAAATAAAAACCTAGAACAGGGCCAATAATTTTAAAGAGATAATGGCTCCTAATTTAGAATTATTACAGAGCCCAATCTCCAATTTTAGGAAATCAAATAAATATTAAGGAGTTAAATGAAAAAGAAATCCATGAGTTGACATATGTGAAGCAGAACACTTTATGCAAATAACGACTCCAGTAGATAATTTGATGGAACCTTTATTATCGGCTGGGGCGCACTCCCTAGTGAGAGTTGCGCCTAAAGTCCGGAGACTGCAGTTTTTATAGATGCCTTTTGGCGCGTGCAGGAAGGAGTGTATATGTTTAACCCAATCCTGCTTTTTGGCATGCGCAGGGGAAAGGAATCTATAAAACTGCAGTCTTGCACTAGGGAGTGCGCCCCGGCGCAAAGATTTCATTAAATTTTCTCCTGGGAGTCGTTTCTTGCATGAAGTGTTCCACTTCATATGTGGCATAATGAAAACTTACCTGGTCTTTGTCCACATTCTTGAGGAAGGAACCTCTGATCCTCTGGAATTTTCCCTGATAGAAGTGCCTTTTGTTTTTCATGGTGAGGGCAAGACCACATCTGATAATTCATATGCTAATATGACTGCAAGGAGAAGCACCAACCTTCAATCTTAGGGTGGGACTGTCTAAACCAGGAAGATCATATAGGTGATTAGGGGATTGGGGCTTTGAGCCAAGTCATATTAGCTTAACTGCCTGACTTCTGGCAGGGGAGGGGAGCTTCAGATTGCATTCAACCAAGTGGATATTTATTCTATCAATCATGCTGCATAATGAGACCCCATTAAATTCAGTACTCTTGGAATCCTGATAAGCTTCCATGATGTGATAGATAAGATACATCTGTGGTGGGAGGGTGAGGTATTCTCACTCCATTTGGAAAGGACATGTAAGTTTGCATTTGTGACCCTCCCAGATCTCATTCTATCCTCTCTCTTTTGACTTCTTATTTTGGTATCTTCTACAATAATTAAGCTATAATTTAAATATAACACTTTCAGTGAATTGTGTGAGTATTTCTAGCAAATTATCAAACGTGAGGGACCGGTGGGAGCTTCCAAATTTGCTGAAGTGTGGGTAGCTTAGGTCCTCAGATTTGTGACTGGTGCCTGCAGGGCAATCTTATAGAGGGATACCCTTACCCTCTGGTGTCTGCCTAACATAGGGTAAAGTTAGAATTAAATTGGATTGAAAGTACTGCTATAATTGCAGTTGGCGTCACAAGCAGTTTTGAAAATTGCAAAAGATTTTTTTCCCAACTTTTATAACCTATCATAGTGAAACTGCTAAAACTGCAAAGGCCAAGAGAAGACCCTGAAGATAGACAAGACAGATTATTTACAAAAGAAGATGATTTTTTTAGAAAGATACACAGATGAACACAGATTAGTTAAATGACATAGTCAAGAACTCCTTATTAATGAAAAAAATAAAGAGAAATATATACTTAATCATGTCCATATTTCACAAAACCAAACCCCATATTATTTTATTTTTGACCATTAGTGTTAATATAGTACCAACTTTGCTTTTGCTACAAAAACTTTATAATGTTGTTAACTATAGTCCATAAATTACATTAGTTATATATTTTCCTCATGTACCACCACATTCTTAACACCCTGCAGGAGAAGAAAATAACTGTGTTCAGATTATTAACCACAGTCCTCATCTAATGCCAAATTCATTGTTATACATTCCCAATATTATCCTCCAGCTGTCCCCCAACTAACATTAAACTCCCTAGACTACACTTTTCAGCCTAATCTCATCTGTAACTCAACAGTGTTTGTTACATTCATTAAATGGGTTACCATCAAGCCCAACCATTACCACATATTTACATTTAACCTTATTATACATTCTATGTACATCCAGGAGATGAATTTTCAACAGCAATTTTGTGAGACTGGAAATAATTTAATGATGTCCACATGAAGCTGGAGAAGTTTTAGATTCCTTTAGTTTCTTGGCTATGTTGCATAAAAGAATTTAAGAACATGCAAGTTTAGTTAGGCCAGTAAAAAGAATTCATTGGGAAATTGGGGGAAAGAATAGACCTTGCTGATAAATGGGAGAGAAGGATGGAAATTTGGTGCAGGTTCCTCTAGGCAGATAAAGCAAACTTTGACCTCTGTGGTTACCTTTTTAACTATTAATTATTCCTTCCCTTGGTAATGCTAAAGGGAAGGGTCCCAGCTGTTATTGTTTACCCCACCAATGGTAGGGGCCAAAGATGAGGCCTGTTTGGAATTTCCAGGGTCAAGGGGAGGTCCGAACTGGAACCTCAAATTCAGGGTCAAGGTCTCAGCAGCATCTTGCAGCCATGTTATCTATGGGCCATGGTGTTTGTTGGGCCAGCTGCCATACTCCTTTCACTATACTAATCTGACTCAACTCCCCCATTAGAGAGTTCATGCTCTTATTCTTAAGGGTGTGCTGAGGGATGATTGCCATTCTTCTATATTCACTTCCTGCTGGCTAGGGTAGTAGTCCCTACCTAACACGGTGTAAACCTCTCTGGCTATTATATTGAGGTTGAGGGAAGATTGTTCCAGCACCCTGGTTGGATCTGGATGAAATCCCCACATGACTAATAAGGCATTGATTCTGTAAGAAATAACCTTAAATAGAATTTTGAAGATACATGGTCCTATTAAAAGGATAAAGAAGACGGTGGTAGGTGGACCCCAAAAGGGGACTAGCCATGAAATACTAGACCATGAAAGTGAGAAAGTCCAGGTGCCTTCAGAGGATTCATCCTCCCAATGTTGATGGAACAGAACATTCTTCCATGAGTTCCTTTATGCTGTGGTTAACCTTAATGAGAGATTGTGGCAGCTGATGGGTTTGGGTATAAACTGCCAACACCAGTTCCCACAGCAATGGTTATGCTTAGGACAGCTAGGAGATGTATGAAGGGAGGCACCGCGTTAGAACTAAACCCACAAAGACAGTATAGGCAACAACACGACAAGCATATGGTAAACAAAGTAAGGCATGTTCATTAACTAGTTAGAAAATGAATTAAGTTTACCAGGACTTTTAACATGTTCAATCTCCCTCTCCATATGACCTGGAATAGAAAAGATATTATAATTAGGCATATAGGTACAGTACTTAATATTAATCAATGCACAAGTTCCTCTTTGACCTGCATTTCATAGATCTAAGCTCTAGGTTTGCAATACCATACTTGTTATCTCTCCACGGAGGGAGGCCATAATGCCAATTATGTTTGTTTAAGTTATACTCACAGTACTCTGGTAGTTGTTGCTCTACTTGGTATGCTTTTCATACAGCCAGCATGCTGCAGCACCATTGACCCTAGAGAGAAGCTAGGAAGGTAGGCTCCAGTATTTCACCGGTCTGGTGCGTAACACCCTTTGGCACTATGAAACAGAGCAAGTCTGGAAACAATGTCAATTGCACATCTGGCCTAATCCAGCCATTGCCAGCTGTTACAGGAGTCCAAAACTGCATCATACTCTCCATTCACTTCAGAAGCATGTTCAGTGATGTAGTAGATACTTTTATTGTTTTAGGGATCAGTGACAAACCTAGCCAATTACTCAAAAGGAGAGGCACCAGGTAGGATACTAGAGGACAGATTTGAATGCACAAGAGAGGTTGACAACACTGAAATCTATCTCTTTTCATTTTTATACATCTTCTAAACAATGCAATATATAACATAAGAAATGAATTTAACTCTTTTAGTACTTTACTTTTTACTTCTTCACCTTTACCAAGATGATGTTAATTAACAGGTATTTTACTTTATCATCAAAGGAAAGACTACTTTTTCCATTATTTTATGAAAATGAAGATTCCTAAAGGAATCAAGGTTATCTTTCCTTACCATTACTTTAATATGCAAATCAAGGTGGCCTCTGACAGTTTTCTCTTCAAAGAAGTTAATTTTTATTAATATCATTTCAGGTTTCTAATTAATAATAGCTTCCTGAAATTAGCCATTCAAATGCTTCAGTTTAAAAGATACTTTCACAAATTTCTTATAACTAGAAGTTACTTTGCATTTAAATAAGCTTATTAAATTACAAATACCAAGCAACGAAGTTTACTTTTTCCATTTAAGAGACGGCAGAACTACATTTCCCCCAAGTTAATTTCATTAAACATGAACTTACAACTTTCATCATCTCAAAGATGATATATAATGTAAATTTATTTACTTGGTATTCTATAAACCAATGTAGATAACATGGAAGCTAAATAAAATTGAAACCATTATAGCTTAAGCATGGTATGTTCTTTTTCTTTCCTTTACTGGAGGCTAAAACTTCTTTTCTTTAAAAAATTCTAAAACTGTGAGTTCTCTTAAAAGCATACTGACTGCTGGGTTCTGGAATAAGTATAATTGTTTAATTTGTTTTAATTATAATTTAGAAAAGAACTTCTCATAGCTTTTAAGGACTTTTACTTAATGAAATTTGGTTATAGGATTTTTTTAAAAATTTTTATTGAAGTATATCATTCTTACATGAACTTACATGAACAATAATTATATAGTAAAAGTTGTGAACTTACAATACACACATGCATAACATCATACAGGGTGTGGCAGTTTGATATTATTTATGAATTCCAAAATGAGATATTGATTATGTTTGTAAACTGATCTGTTCCTCTGAGCATGACACCTTTTGAATGATTTAAATAAAAAAGCTTTATGCTTACTTGATTAAATCAAGATTAGGGCTTTGATTTGGCCATGTAATTAAGGTTTGCAGGGTTGAATCCCCACCTGCTTGATGGGCTATATAAATGAACACTCAATTAAGAAGAGAGAATTTTCCAGTTTGAATTCTAACAGCCAATGTCTCCTGGGAACTCATCAAGGACCTTCACCAGAGCCCCTGGTTTGCAGCTTTCCTGCAGAATTTGGACTTGCGTATCCACGGTCATGTGAGAGAATTTAATAAAATCTTATACTATTTACAAATATCTCTTGTTGATTCTCTTTCCCTAGAGAACCCTGACTAATACACTGAGGTCCCATACATCATTCCACCACCAACACCTTGCATTGTTGTGAAACATTTGTTACAAATTTGAAAAAATATTGTCAAAATATTACTACTAACTATAGTCCATATCTTACATTTGGTGTATTTTTCCCCAACCCACCCTATTGTTATAATGTTTTAAATATACTTTTATTACAGAAATTGTGAACTTACAAAACAATCATGCAATATGTAGAATTCCCATACAGCATCTCTTCACTAACACAACACACTGTGCTGGAACATTTGCTCCAGATTATGCGATGATATCATCAAACTTTACCACCAACCATGGTCCATAGTGTACATTTGGTACACTTTTTCCATACTCCCCCATTATCAACTAGTATATCTTTGGCATTGATGTAAGAATATTACAGTATTGCTATTAACCACGGTCCATAGATTACACCAATTGTATTTTTCCCATGCTTCTTTGACTGAGTTTTTCATGTGTGCATATTAAAGTTCATTTTAGGGATATCACTCTCATTTGCCATCTACTTTAACTTGGGCTAGTGAAAATGAAGGCATCTGGTTTAGGGGGGCCCCTAATCCAAAATGACCGTTATCCTTATAAGGAGGTATGAATGGTTGAGAATGGATTTTCTAAGGCATTAGCTTTTATTTTATATCTAAATCAAAGCAAGTCTAACAAATCAAGCTACACAAAATACACATTCAAATTGCAAAAATAAATATTTTAGTCATTGCAATGGCCTATTTTCTAGGCGTTTTTGACTCATCGAAAAAACTTCACTTATATTTCTAGGCATGGCTAAAGCCATTTCTCTATCTCAATCCTCTTGGTAGGAATGAACCAAACTGAAAAACAATATAAGAATTAATATCATATCTACCAGTCATTCATGTTGAGCCCTTTTTCAATTACTGCTTTGCTTATTTTTTATGAGCATTTGTGTCTGTGAGTTACTTAAGACTTTTTAGAGTGAGAACTCATTTCAAGGGTGGTAAAAACCATCTCTAATCAGTATAAATTTTTAAAAATAAGGAGATTATATTGACTTATTTTACTTTATTTATTTATTTGTTTTTGGTACGTACTGGGATTGAATCTGGGACAATGTACATGGGAAGCAGATGCTCAACCACTCAGATACATCCACTCCCCAAAGGTAGAATAAATATTGGCTTATTTAATAGGGAAGTTGAGAAATGCATTTTACTTTAGATGGTGGGTGGGAGGATGGAGTGATGGGAGGTGGGGAGTAAGAGTGGGTAGGATGGAGTGAGGTGGGGTTCCAAAGACTCAGTGTTCTCAAGTCTCTTTTCATTCACTCTCTTTCATTCTCTCCCACTGTCTTTTGCTCTCATTTTCCTTCTCCCTCTCCCTCTCTTTCTTAGCTCCTTCCATCTGTCCTCTGTATCTCTCTCCTTTCCTCCTTCCTTCCCTCTCTTCTTCCTAGATTTGCTAACAACTATTTCTGCAATGAAAACTCTCCTACCATTCCTCCTTTTTTCCTTATATTTTTTATTTTTAGAAAACACTTAGATTACAAAATGTTACAGAGAATAAATAGGGGATTCCCATATGCCCTGATCCCTACACTTCCCACATATTCCCATATTAGCAACATCTTTCATTATTCTAGTACATTCATTTAAATTGACAAATACATTTTGGAGCATTGCCACAAAGCACGGATTATAGTTTACATAATAGTTTACACTCTCTCCCACTCAATTCTGTAGGTTATGGCAGGATATATAATGGCCTGTATCTGTCATTGTAATGTCATTCAGGATGATTCCCAAGTCCAGAAAAACCTCCACGTTACACGTGTTTTTCCCTCTCCCTAGCCTCAGAAGCTCCAGTGACCACTGCCTCCAAATCAATGATATTTCTTCCATTGCCAGAGTCACAATAAGTCTATAGTAGAATACTAGTAAGGTTACTTTGGCCCCTAGTTCATTCCTGAATTCTGGGGATTCTGGGATGGAGATGCCCACTCCACCTTCAATTGAGGGGGGTCTTTGATTCCATATGGCTGATGGATAGGACTCTCTTGCTAGCAGTTGTAGATGGTTTTGGTTCCATGGTATGTTGGTTATCCATCATCTCCTCCTTGTTAGTTGTCCTGGGTGAGTCCAATGAACTGGAGAGTAGGTTTTGCAACTCTGTTGAGATTCAGGGCCCAGATGGCACATGGAAAGCCCAAAGATTTAAGTCTCTTGGATGTACGCCTACCAACTTTGGTACTAATTATACTTTCAAATAGAGGGACAGAAGAGCCAGGTGAAGGGAAATCACAACTGAGTCAAACTCTGTCACACTGGGGAACATAAATTCCAAAGTAGGGCCCACTCACAAGGAACTACCCTCCTGAGCTATCTTCCCTGACTATGGTGTCTGGAAGTCTCCAGAGCCCTCAGGAACCCCACTATTTGAGGTAGTATCTACTTTAACTGTCAATGAGATCCTGCAAGATGTGCATAAGCTTTACCTCTGGATAGACCTCCTGCCTCACTTTGAAGTCTCTTAGCCATATAAACTCATTAGTCTTTACCTTTTCCCCTTTTTGATCAAGGTCTTGTTTTTTTCCAGTTGCATTGCTTTTTGGTACTTGGTAGCAATTCCTTAAGTGCCAGGGAGGCTCATTCCTGGGAGTCATGTCCCACACTGGGGGAAACTTATTGCATTTATAGGCTGAGTTTGGCTTAGAGAGAGGCCACATTTGAACAACAAGGAGGCTCCCAGTAGGTAACCTTAGGCACCCTATTATACTAGGCTAAGTTTCAATTTCAAGAGCAAAGACTCATAAGCATAGTCATCAATATCAAGGGCCCATCAATGGCCCATCCTCCTTCACTAGTCATTGCCCCTGTCCTTGGGGGATTTTGCTATTCCATTAGAGAGTGTGGAATACTCCCCAGGATGGGAATTTGATATTCTTTTGTTTATTTTGAGAATCTCTGCCCCCCACTGTGACAATGCCCCATGAACATTTGAACACATTTATATGCCTTATATGTATGCCCAGATGAACTTCCTTCCATGTATCTCCCATCACTGACATCCCACACCAATGATCCTCCCTAGCCACAGTTGTAACTCTTCTGTGATCCAAAACTTCTTCAAAAATGAAGCCAATAAAATAGCCAAACATAATTAATAAAAAAATAAAATAATAATGATAATTTTAATCATAAAAAATAAAATAAAGGAATTTTTAAAAAATAAAATAAAATTTAAAAATTGGCATATTAAAAAATAATGAGAAATGTTAAAAAATTTTTTTTGACATTTTGCTTTTCATCACTGTAAGATCTATTGTCCTGTTTGTACAGTGTAATTTTCTTCCATTTATTCCCCCCAAGTCTTATTTTTTCAAAGAAGTTTTAGGTCACAATAAAGTCACATGCAGAATACAAGAGACTCCCATTTACCCAACATCCTCCTTCTTTTCCCCCCTTCCCATATTAATAACCTTTCTATATGTGGATGATATATTTGTTATAATTGATGTACAAATAAAAGAAACATGGCTACTAACCATGGTCAATGGTTTACATTATGGGTTACATTTTGGACCGTACACTTTTATAAATTTTTGATGAAATTTAACATGGCCTGTATCCATCATTGCAAGATCATGTAGAACTCTTCCATTGCCCCCAAAATACCCCCTGTTCCATCTAGTCTATTCCTCCCTCCCCCTTCCCTTGGGACCCACTGCAACTACCAAGCTTAACTCCTTGAAGGACAAGATTCATAGTTACTTGCAACAACACTGCGTGTTTGACACACTGGTCTGTCCTCCTAGTAACAGGATTATTAACCATCCTTATTTTAAGGCTGATAAAAGGTTTAAATTGGGGAAGTACAGGGCAAACTGATTCTTAATTCTCCAGCCTAGAAGAGAGAGATTTTATCTGCCTCACCTAGCCCCTTCCTCAGGGCTTTTGCAAAGATGAGTTCCTGGAGGCTGGGTACATCAAAGAGCTCAGGAAAATCTTTATCCCTTTCCCAATAGTTTTTATATTCAGTTTTCTCTATGACCTTTCTATCCTGCTTTGCCTATTTGGCTTCCAGGAATATCATTCACATATATAAGTGCATATTTAATTTTACAGCTTGAGTAGATTTCTTTTAAGAATTTTCATTTAATTCAATATTACCATCCCAATGTATGAAGATATACACTGAGCAAATAAGCATACACAAATAGAGAGTTAGACACAAAAACACAACTCATTAAAGTTACTTAAAACTTTCATTCTTTTACAAAATAAGTTTAACTTTAAAATAACATTTAAAAGACTTCTTTGAAAGCTATTTCTAATTATTCTAATTTGTACTGTAACCATGCAGTTTTGCACAAGAATTTAATTTCTTTTTATTATTGGCTTAGAACCAAATTCCCCCATACTTTGAGATATAATTTTCCTTTACTTCAGAACTTTGCTTATTTCCCATTTTGACTTTGGCAGACCTTGGATTAAAAACAGTAATTCCAGTGTATACTCAGTGAGGTCATTGGAACCTCAGGGAAGCTGGTTTCTCTCATGAACTGCTGCTTTTAAGAACATCAACAATCAACTTGGGAGGCCTCTCTCACTCCCCAGTCCTTGGAGATAACAAGATTCGGGTGCCACTGGACTGGAAGAGTGGATGTTCAAACCTGAATGTCAAGAATTCCACCAGGCAGCAATTTAGTCCACACTTGGAGCCACAAGAGAAAGCAAGATTATTGGCACCAGAGGAAGGACAGGAGACAGGGCTATCTCATGTTTGCTTTCCCCTGAGCCATAGGGTTAATTGAAGTTGTCATGAAATAACCATAAAAAAAGGCAAAGGGTGAGGCTAGACCTGAAATAACCATGAACAAAGGCAAACTCGGTTTATAATTACCATCACAATAGCCAGTATAAGATAGGTTGTGGTTAGACCTGAAGTAACCATAAACAAATGTAAATTAGTCAAACATTACCATTCAATAGCTGAAGACTAGGATAAATCCACACAGCTATAGAATTTTCAGATATTATCCTTCTGTTGTTTTATAATATAACAGCATCTATAAAATGATCTTAACTCTTAGTGACAGTTTCTAGTAAGTTTTCACTTAAAAAATTTTGGGCACTTCCATTTATTAATGAAGTAACTAAAGCAATTTTATTATTAACAACTGTGCTTAGTTTTTCTACTTTTCCTGCAGTTGAACTAATTCCACTTGTGAAATATACATCAAATTCAATTGCAAGATAGTATTGACTTTTAAAGACACATTTTTAGGTTACCTTTCACTGTTACCTAATTTGTAACAGGTGAAAGTCAAATTTGATTCACGGGTTCTTAAGCATGAACAGACTAAAAAAGTTGAAGTAAGCACAGATCAGAAGAAAGAATTTTACACACTTAGCTTAGCTTAGGGAAAAACTTGACTTCAGAATCACCTAGATGCAAAACTCCCAGTGTCTGTCCACAGCAAAAACTTTGTGCAGGACCCTCCAGCTTATTTGCTCCAGGAAAATCCCTGGACAGCTGGGAAGTATGGAGATTACTGGTCTAGAGAAGCCTGCCCCAGATGAGACATGAATTGGGGCTGCTCTGGGGGCTGTACCCGAGCAAGGGGTAAAGCCTTGCTAGAGCTTTTTTCACTAGAAGGATTAGAGTGTTACAAGGGAATAGGCAGGGAGCTAGGAATAGTCAGAAACCTTTTAACCTTAACACATCTCCTCATCCTTTTAAGGAGACATGGCCAAGTGGTCTCTGACCCTCAGATATATCTGTCCTCTGCTTCTGTCTTACACAGATTTAACCAGAAGTCAGGGTCTGATATAAAGCTGACTCTCGGCCATACTGTGGCCAGGTGCTGTGGCAGGAAAAGATTGGCTTGTTTATTTTTAAACCATCAGTAGGCAGGTTGTCCCAATTTCTGAGAAGACAACCCAATGAGGAGTCTCCTGAAATGCTAGAAGAGCCTCCCATTATCCCAGGGGAGGATAATACACATTCATCAGTCTGGATGGCATCCTACCACTAGACTTGACTAAATGGATTGCTCACCGAACCAGCGCCTGGAAATCAGGAAGCCTTGCTCACTGTCCCCACATTCCAGGGTTTGAGAACGTTATGCCTTTGGGCAACCCAGATCCTTAGAGGTCTTGGGTGCATCTGGGTCTAGTTCCCACACTGAACAACCAAGTTGGGCTGATCCTAGGAAGGGGGCTGTCTAGGGAGCTTTCTTTGCCTATTTTGCAGATGGCTAGGAGAGAGCTCACCTCATGGTGACTCCCAGGGTATGAGTTCTGCAGTTAAAGCTGACATTATAAGCCCATTAAAAACTAGAGACTAATAGTCCTGTGACTTGCCAGCAAACAGCCTCAGGACCAGCAGGGCTGAAAAAGAGCAAAGCCCCAAGGCCCTAAGCAGCATGGGACTCATGCCTAGCTAACAAATGCATTTTCAGTTTCTAAGGGATTCTAAAACATCTTATAGACCCAAAATGAGGACAGCAATAGTTGGAAGATTAAAGGCATTTCTAATTAAAGGGAGTGAATTGGTAGTCTAAAGAAATGATGCAATAGATTATAGCCATTCTGAACTCAGAGAGGGTCTGTTAAACTCCTGGCAGACACCTGCTCAACTTAGGCCACATGCCCAGTCATGTCTATAGGGTGGTTTCACCAGTCACCCAGAACTTCCTTGGAACTACACTGCATGGGGGCTCGCCCCTACCACCTCCAAGGAGGGAGCTGGAAGTGTGGGCAGACTGAGTTTATGTCCTATGGGAGTCTATCCAGGAACCCCTTTAAAATGGTAGAACCAAAAAAGGGCACAGACAGGCCTTAATTAAAACTCAGAAATCTCTGGCAGGGGTCGGGGAGTACCACTTCCCTTTCTTTCTCCTGCCTGGCTTGCCAAATGCAGCTGGATACCTCTAAGTTCTTGGCTATGTTGTATAAAGAATTTAAGAACATGTGAGTTTAGTTAGGCCAGTAAAAAGAATTTATTGGGAAATGAGGGGTAAAGAACAGAGTTTGCTGAGAAATGGGAGAGAAAGATGGAAATACACACTGAAATTTGGTGCAGGCTCCTCTAGGTAGAGAAAGTGAACTTTGATTTGTGCGGTTAGCTTTTAAGATATGAGGGGAAGGGGACCATCTATTATTGATTACCCCATCAATGATGGCGGCCAATTGTGAGGCCTCTTTGGAATATCTGGAGCTAAGGGGAGGTCTCAACTGGGAGCTCAAGGTCAGGGTCAAAGTCTTGGCAGGGTCTCACGGCCTTGTTGTCTTTCAGCCAAGTTGTTTGTTGACCATGTTTTCTGTGGCTATGCTGTCTGCCGCCTATGTTGTTTGTTGGGCCAGCCACACTCCCGCATTCACTATACTAACCTGCTTCACTCAAAATATTGAGAAAATTATTGTTAACTTAGAATTGAATATGAAGCAAAATCATTATTTAAGAATTGGAGTTTTATGGCATTTTAGTAGGAAAAAAATGAGGAAAAACATAAGCCACAAATTAAGAGACATTATTTGCAGGCAGAAATGTTAGCATATGGTTTAGGTAAAAAAAAACCTCCTGTGAAACCATAGGGAATGGATAAGTAACCTACTTACATTGGGCCGATTTCACAGTGCAAGAAACATCTAAAAATGAATTTCAACCTCATTACAAATTTAGAAAATACAATTACACCACTATGAAGAAAGTCATTTCAGAAAACTGAAATCTGCACCATCACATGGAAATCAGCCAAATGGGATGAAAAATATGAAAAACATATACTTGATTTTAATTGTAGAAACAACAAATTGGGAAGTATAACAAATGTATAGACAGGGAAGAAGAGACATACAGGGAAGTAAATTTGGCACTTGCATCTCATTTGTCCTTGGGAATTACTCATTCAGAAACAATGCCTGAGAAATGGAGGAAGTGATTAGTGTTTTTTATTGCTTTATGGGTCCAGAGAGACAGGATTGGAGTCTAGGGCCTTCACAGGTGCCTTGGTGAACACTACTAGCTCTGAGTGGAGAACCTGCAGTAGGCTGACTCAGAGGTTCATCTTCAAAAGTTCTAATTTACAAGTCTAGACTGAGATGACTCTAAGAGACTTAAATCTTAAATAACTCTAGAGAAAATATGATCATATTAGGCCATATACATAAAATAAATATAAATAAAATGAAAACGTGTGTGTGTGCATATGTGTGTGTACACACCTCAATCCACTGACAGGACCTGCATAGTGATGCCAGTAAAACTGAGCACATATAACATCCAGATGTTGGCTCTGAAAAACCCTTCTCTACTATCAAGAACCAGAACCCCTTGCAGAAATGATTGATTTCAAGTATGTTGAAGGGAAAGTACAAGATGAGTCTGGAGTATTTGTGGTGTGAGGAAGTAAAGAAGTCCTTAAAAATTGATAGGATCATTTAAAAAAGACATAGGAAGAAACTCGAAGGAATCTACATTGGCCAATTCTGGGACAATTTGAACATCAAAATAAATAATGTCAATAATGAATAAAATTGGAAACCATGAATTCAAAATAATAATGTGTTTAATTAAAAAGTTGCAGCTCAATGATGGTGAAGATATTAACACCATATTAAAACAACCTGACCACAAAATACTTGCTGATTATGAAGATAAAGGAGTAGATTTATGATCCAGCAGCCTATCAATCACTGCATGAATCAAGATATCAAAGAAAACATCATCAACAACAACAAAATAATTTGATACCTGATAGGACTCAATGAGAAAGCTGCCTGACTCCTATGATATTCCTGACAAAAGTGAATAAATTCAAGAAGAAATGCCAAACAATCACAAATCAAGGAATATTTATATTCACTGGTAACAGCATCCATGAGCATTCCCAACATTCATGAAAATTAAGGATAGACTGTTTAAAATTATGGGACCTAAATAGTCTTGTCAAGTAAATGAAACATACAATTCTAAATAGTATCCTTTTTTATTTTAACACAATTTTGAGATCCTGGTAAAATTTGATAGGATTAGAGAATAAGAAACAAGTAATACATATTAAGGTATAAATATTGATGGCTGTCTTGTGGTTATGTAGTGAATGTTCTGTTTATTGTACATATTACACACTACTTATATTGTACAAGAGATTGGGCATTTTATGGTTTGAGAATAAAAGTTTCTCAATATATGTAACTTTTCTTTTCGTTAAGATTGTTTCAAAATTAAAATAAACAGGAACCATTTAATTACTTACTTCTAGTTTTGTGGGTAAGCAACAATGAAGTTAATGGAATCTTATTATATTGCTTAATGGAAGCAAGTAAAAGATTCCTGTATAAGGTAATTTTTTATTATATATTTTTTTAATTGCAAAGAAGCTTAAGATTAGAAAAATATTACATCAAATATATAGGGAATTCCCATAGACCCCATCCCTTCCCTCTCCTGCACTTTCCCCCATTAACAACATCTTTCATTAGTATGGTACATTTGTTAGCAATTGGTGAACACATTGTACCATTGCTACTAACCATGGGCCATACTTTACATTATACTTTACACTGCACAGTTTTATAGGTTTTGACAAAATGTATAATGGCCTGTATCTGTCATAGCAATATCATGCAGTACAATTCCAATATCCCCCAAATGCCCCATGTTACACCTATTCCTCCCTCTCCTACCCTCAGAAACTTTAGTAGCCACTGCCTTTATATCAATGATACAATTTCTTCTATTGCTCAAATAATAATGAGTCTATTTTAGTAAATATTTGCATTGCCTCCTTAGGTTTGTTCATTTCTCAATCTTGAGAATTTTGGCATGGGGATGCCAACTCTGTTTCTGATTTAGAGGGGGCTTAGATCCCTTGGGGCAGATGGATGGAACTGTCTTGCTTACAGTTGTAGATATTCTCTGGTTTGGGGGATAGGCATTGCCCATCATCATCCTTTTTTTAATTGTCCTGTAAAAGTCCAATGAACTGGAGTGCAGGTGTTGCAACTCTGCTGAGATTCAGTGCTCAACTGGCATAAGAACAGCTGGAAGACTTAAGTCTCTGGGACATATATTTAATGAGTACAGTACTAATTATAAATTCAAATCAAAAGGACAGAAGAATCATGTGTAGAGAAACTATAAGTGAATCAAACTCTGTTACATTCGGGAGCATATATTCCAAAGTAAGACCCACTGACAGGGTGCCAAATTCCTGAGATTGTCTGCCCTCCCTATATGTCTAGATGTCTCTAGAGCCCTCAGAAGCCCCACTGTTTGAGGCACTATTTACTGTGGCAGTTAATGAGATCTTGTTGAGACTTGCATAAGTGTAACCTCTGGAATGACCTCCCGACATACTTTGAAATCTCTTACTTAAAAACTCATTTGTATTTAATATTTTCTTTTTTGGTTCAAGGTCTTTTTCCAAATGCATCACTAGTTGGCACTTGGTAATAATCCTTAAGTGCCATGGAGGCTTAACTTTGGGAGGCACATCCCATGTGAGGAGAAGGTAGTGTGTTTATATGCTGAGTCTGGCTTAGAGAGGCCACGTTTGAGCAACAGGAGGCTTTCAGGAGGTAACTCATAAGCAATATATAATACTAGACTAAGTTTCAATATCATAAGAACAAGCTTCATACATATATCAAGGGCCTGGAATATTGGTCTGTCCTTCTTCACTAGGTACTGCCAATGTACTTGGGGATTCTTGCCACTCTTTTAGAGAATGTAACTGCACTTCCCACAATGGGAAGTCAATATATTGTGCATTATTGTGTTGATCACTACCCACAGATACAATACCCCATGTCCACTTGAACATATTTATATTCCATAAAAACATGCCCCAGATGCCTCCTCCCCTCAAAACTATGGTAACCACTAATTTTCAAATTCTCAAGAAGAAAGATTATAGTTACCTGCAATATTATTGAGGGCTTGACATAATGTTTTGTTCTCTTTTATTAGGTTCTGCCTGTATTCTCGAGAGATTCTTGCCCTTCTAATTGAGAACATAGCAGGACTCCACAGGATGCGAGTTTAATATTTTCTTGTTTATTGTGTGGGCCTCCACCTACTAAGGTAACACACTATGACATGATGAACACTGTCATAGTCCATAGAAGCATGTCCTAGGTTCATACTATCCCATATAAGTCATACCCCTGACACTCTGCTGTGGGATTGCTCATATATTGTCAGATTAGTGGACTATCTGAAATTCTTCTTTGCATCCCTCATAGAGTTTTAATAATTTTTGTTTCTCTTTTGGGAGAATGCCCCTTTAGCTTTGTATTTAAAGAAATTCACAGTGCATTTTTTTTTTTTGTACATAATTGGATGCCCAAAACAACAATCTCCAGAGGAGATTCTTTTTAATTTCCACTTAAAAAAATAATTCTTTACAGTCTTTTTTGAGCAAAATGATAAAAGTATAGCTTTTGTTATTGTATGCAGTAATTTTCTATTACAATATTAGGGTTCCTTTCATCTGCGAGCTTTCCAAAGCGTTGTCTTAAAGCAACATTTTTTTTTTAATTTTTATGAATGAGGTTATTTTACTAGGTTTACTTTTTAAGGGTAGAAAACAGAAAAATTTGTGTGGCATTAAAAGGATTCTAATTGAATTATCTGTAATTTTGAGACCTGTGATTTTATTTATTGTGAGTGAAAATGTGAAATTTTAACAGCAGAATGTAATTTCCAGATAACCTCTCTTCTTTGAATCTTTCTCAAAAAAAGTTATGAAATTAAATTTTGCAACAAAATGCAAATGTTAAATGTTTCAACAAAATGCTTTTAAGAGAAAAAACATACCAATATACCATAAATATGGTAAGTTACTTTAGTTTATAAATATCTAGATCATAAGGATGGCATCAAGAACAAGTCAGGTAATTACCATTGAGAGCTAAATTGTCATATATTTTCTATTTTGAGAGAGATGGAGAACTCACTTCCTGATTATGCAGGAATGAGTATAAAGCATATCCTGACAAAATTTTTTACTATATGCAACTATACACTTTCAGGAAATTTTGAAGAGTAAGAATAGTGACGATCTATTCTGAAGATTCTTAAGAAACCATCATCTGGACTTGTCATTTAGATATATGAAATTTTAGTAAAAATTGTTTGACTCCTGGAGAATTTGGTACCCATTGAGAGGAGAGTAATATTGGGGGATGAATAAGTGATAGTGCAGCTACCAATATTTGGTAAATAAATGTTTATGTAGTCAAGGCATAGAACTAAAATTGCAACTTATCTTTTACTTCTGATATTGAGATTTACCCTAATCAACAGTTCAAACATGTAAGACATCTTTGTGCTTTCCAAAACTAGAGGTAGATACAAGGAAATATTATCCATAAAATATTGTCAAAAAACACTTGGAAAAAGGAGCCTTAAGATTCTGTTAAAGAGTTGTCATACAAAATTGAAAATGAAATCTTAAAAGAAAATAGATGTTTTGGTACATGAAAAAAGGGGTGAAAAATGAGAAATTCAGAGGAGACTAATAAAATTCTTCCTTGAAGGAGTGAAATAAATTATTATTACTTAAAGGAAATATAAATTAATAACCTAGTCAAATAATTAAAAATGAATAAAGTAAGTTTTTAATAGATATCTTATATTTAAAAATCATATGAGAACTTAAAATTAATTTTAACTTTAAATCAATGAATATCTGGATAGCACTTCAACATGCTCATTCAAATGAAAAGAACTTTCTCCTACCACAGTCCTATATAAAGAAAAGGAAAAGGGGGTCCTGGCCATCTACAAAGAAGTTTTGCTCATAAATTTAAGAACAATGTTTTTAAAGTCCAAAATAATATAATTAGGATCATTAGTGACTATTCAATATCACTTCCATATGAGTTTTTGAGTTACAAAAGTATTTCATTAAATTTCTTATTCCTGGTTTTTAAAATCACCCTGACAATGACATTAAGGCAATTATTTAATGTGGTCTGCACAACGACAAAGAAGTAATATATAAGACTTAAAAAAATCTGAATCTAAATGTAAGATCAAATCTGAAAATAATTGTTTCATTTTGTTTTTCCTGAAGCTAAATTTCTGCCCCTGATTCACTGAGACTTTGGACAATTTTACCCGTATTTTGAGTAGAGTTCCAAATTATGAGTTTAAAGGGAACTGATTATGAGAAGACCAATGTGTTTTGATTCAGAGAAAATTAATAATTAGAGGAAATAAGACAAAAGAACAGTGAAGCACTACATGGAGGTAAAATAATTAATGGCATACATTATAGGACATAATTTATATAGAGAAAAATGTCATTCAATATTTTTATATTTTCCATACATTTACAAAAGACTTTTTATGAGGTAAAGATTTTTGAAAAAAGCATTGTAAATTGGCACTGGCAAAATTGTTTAGATACAAGAATTTTAAAAAATAATTTATTAAAATTCGTGGAAAATATATTTCAAAAATAATATTTATTTTCTCTCAATTTAGAATGTGTAAGCAGAATTCACTCATTTATAAATGATTGACAATAATTTTAATTATCCCTAAAATCCAAAATGGGGAAAAGAAAGAAAAAGCTTAGTATTCTCACAAAGATAAATTTAGTTTAAATGGAACAGTGAATTGACAGATATCTAGGTTGATCAGATCTGTAATTTTAAGTATCATCTGCTTTGTCAAACAGGATAAATTATTTAAACTTGTTTACATTTCTAAATATGTTCTTTTTACTATGTTTATAGTTTCAAAATACCCTGTAATTTCTGAATTTGAAGTAATTTCGATTAAAGAAGACTCAAACCAAAATGCAGAACCAGTCAAGAGAGATAAAATTCATTCTGCTGGGACTGACAAATGACCCACAATGGCAAATTGTACTCTTTATGTTTCTCTTTGTCAACTACATGTTGAGCTTGATAGGAAACCTATCCATCCTCTTCCTCAACCTGCTGGATTCCTGCCTCAAAATTCCAATGTATTTCTTCCTCAGAAATTCTCCCTTTTGGAAATCTCATTGACAACAATCTGTATTCTCAGATTCCTGATAACCATAGTGACCAAAAACAAAATCATTTCCTACAATGCTTGTGTATCTCAGTTATTCTTTTTCCTCCTGTTAGGAGTTACTGAATATTATTTTCTGGCTGCCATGTCTTATGACCGCTATGCTGCCATCTGCAAACCCCTGCATTACTGGAAAATAATGAGCAGCAAAGTGTGCTACCAACTGGTCCTGGACAGTTGGCTTTCTGATCACCTTTCCACCATTGATCATGGGACTGAAACTGGAATTCAGTGCTTACAGAGTCATTGATCATTTCATATGTGACAATTAACCTATCCTGCAGATTTCTTGCACAGATACTCATTTTTTCGAATTGATTTCCTTTGCTTCAGCAGTTGTAACACTTGTGATCACATTGCTGTTAGTGATTCTTTCCTACAGTTATATTATCAAAACCATTCTTAAAATCTCTTCAGCTCAGAAAAGAACAAAGGCATTTTCACTTGTTCTTCCCACATGATTCTTGTCTCCCTTACTTATGGAAGGTGTGTCTTCATTTACATGAAGCCATCAGCAAGGGAAAGAGTGACTTTATCCAAAGGGTAGCTGTTATCTATGCATCCATTGCTCCTTCATTAAACCCCTTCATTTATACTCTAAAGAACCAGCAAGTGAAACAAGCCTTCAAGGATATACTCCAAAAGATTTTTATTTTTTTCAAAAAATAAGGAAAATATTAAATTTTAAAACCTTGAAAAAATGTGTCTCATTTCTCCAAGTTAACTTAAGCTATCCTTTAATCAGTTAACTTTCTCAAAACACTAAACAGATTTTTCAGTATGAGTCATGCTTTTCTACTTGTCTTTATAATTAAAATTCCTTGCTGTGTTATAATAGGACCACCCCATTACAGTTTCAATGAAAATTTAAAATTCTTTTAGTCCCCATGATCCAGTATTCATCTCCTTGTGGGAGATTGGGTTAGGGTGAGAAAGTATTTTAATTATGTACTAATGTATTTTGTGAAAATTTACATGGCTAAATATAATCACTTAATTATTTTCTGCAACATTTATTTATTGTAGGTCTAACCAGCATCTACAAGAGAAATGATTTTTACCCTCATTAGGATGACAAATGAGGAAACTGTATAATTCATGTTAGGATAGAACTATATACAGATTTGTGTGAGCATAACAATGAACATTTAGCTCTTTTGGTGAGTGAAGAATGCAGTTCAAAAATATATAATTCCTGTGAAGTTTGTTATATTTAGAAAAGAAGCAGGAAATGGATATTAGAAGAACAAACAGAAACTCTGGGGCATTGAGAAGTAAGTTTAGTATCACTCACTTGTATCACTAGCTTTATAATTCAGAGTGAAGACTTTTGAGCCACCTAGCCAAGGTTTAAATCAAGGTTTACATGTGAACTAACAAAAAGTCAGGGACCCCAGTCATGGAGCTGCATGGAAATGAATACTGCCAAACTTGTGGATGAGTGTGGAAGCAGATTCATCTCCAGACATAACTTCCAGATGAGATCTCAGTTCAACCAGTACTTTGAGAAGTGAACCATAAATGAGGGAAATTTTGGGGTCTGCGCTAGTGGTTTCCTGCTATCTGAAATTCATGGCAGATCCACTATAAACAGTAAAGAATAACAAGAAGAGCAAATAAAACTCTATAAAACATGTTCTCAGCATACATAGAAGGCAGAAAATATGTAAAATTTTACTTATCTATTAGTAGTAAAATAAACAACTTATCCCTCAAACTCTTTCCCAGTCCTACCTCATAGAAGGCCATTAGGGGAAAGCTGAAAAGAAGAGAGAAGCAGTTCACAGCCACTGAACCAAGATGGATCTAAAATCACCAGAGAGCAAAAGTAGACCCTACATTTATAAGTGAACTTTTAGGTCAGAGCCCCGAAACAGGTAAAGGACTTATATTACCCATGGTAGTGGAAGAACAATCCTGGACAAGAAATCATCCCATGGAAGAAATAAGCATTAAAACAAAGGAATATGTATATTCCCTTTGGAAACTACACCATTAAGGACAAGTAGTAAGAGGTGGGGAGATATTTAGGATCCTGAAAGAGAAAAGAAAATACAAAACATTAAGGTACAATATACTTCAATTACCCCTCCACCTCCCCCCACCTGCCATACCCCACATCAATACTTGGGTAAAGTGACACTCCTGAACTAGAATCTCATTCAGCACCCTAAAATGCCAACTGTGAAAACAGAAATGGAACAACAAAAAAGACAGAAGACAGATTTGACAAGGAAATATTTATCATAAAAACAGAAGTTAATTGCTTAGAGCAAAGGGAAGTAGTAAAGCTAATAAAGAATCAAAATCATATATTTTGGAAAAAAATAGAAATACCACCATACGATTTTTCAAGAAAAAAGGAAGAAAGCATAAATATACCAAATGAGAAAGAAAGATAAGGAATAACTATTGAAACTTTAGAAATTAAAAATATATATATAACAAAAGTTAAGGAAAGTTATTTTTATAATGCAATGCAAATAAAATTGAAAATATAATCATATGGCTGATATCTTTTTTAATTTAAATACTCCAATAGAGATATGAAGCTTATACAGAACTATTTCTGAAGAAGAAATAATAGGAGTTTTAAGGAAATACTCCTGCACAAGCTGTATGTTCAAATGTTTACATGGGAATTTTGTCAAGCCTTCATAACATATAGCTCTAATGATCTTTATGTTTGTTCAGATTATTAAAATTGATAAAAAGGGGTGTCAAATTATTTTTATATGTCTTTGAATTCTGAGAGGATTAAGGCAGTATATAAAAGAAAAAACATGTATATATAGATCACTATAACTTGTGGATATATGTCCAAATTCTGTAAATTAAATTCCAAAAGAATCCAAGACCCCATTAAGAAAATATGCAGTCTGACCAAGTAGGACTTATTACAGATATGTAAGTTGGGGTCACTACTTGTAAACTAATTAATATCATGCATCATATTAATAATCAATAGAAGAAAAATAAAATGATTATTCCCACAGATGAACAAAAGCTTCTGACAGAATTTAAAACCCATTTCAGATAAAATCAAGAAGAAAGTGGAATTGATATTCATAACATGAAAACTTCAATTTGGTCTTAAAACCCAGATCTTACTCAATGTAGAAATAATAGAGGTCAAAAATAAGGAGAGGTTGTTTCCAACTTCCACTGCTCTTTAGTATTGTAATATTCAGAATTATTAGTGAAGAAATTAGACAAGGGTATTCAGTCAGAGCCATAATTATTCGAAAAGAAATAAGACTTTCTCTGTTTACAGAAGAGGTTTTTACATACCTGAAAAACCTTAGAGAATCTATGATGAAATTAAATCAAACAATAAAATAATTTAGCAGAGTAAAAGAGTATGTGTTAATGTATTGCTATTAGCAGCATTTACATAAGCAAACAATAATCAAAGAAGATTTTTCCCAACTTCAGCACTACAGTTATCTGAGTCCAGATAATTTCTTGTTGAGTGGGACTGTCTAGTATATTGTAGAATATTTAGAAGGATCTCTGACCTCTACCCACTAGAGGACAGTAGCACCCCTTAGGTGGTAAAAACAAAAAACAAAACAACAACAACAACAACAAAAAACAGAAAGAAAAAATGCATCAACTTTGTCAAATATCCCCAGAAGCCAAAATCCCTCCTGATTGAGAACAACTGAGACAGAGAAATTTATATATTTAATACAATCTCCTAAGTAAATATTGACGAGAGATGGCATGATTGCATACATAAAATAATTCAAAAGAATTTAGTAATAAATTATTTGAATGAATAAGTGGATCTTGGTAAGTTTCTTTGGAGTGTCAATATACAAATCTCATGTTGTATTTATTAATGTTTTCTTACAAAAAAAAATGAATAATGACTTTCAAGACATGTAATTTCCTGTGGCATAAAATGGAACCATTGAGGAGTTGTTCTAATAAATCATGAGCAGTGCATCTATAGACAAAATATTGCAATATTATTAAAAAGAATTATTGAAAATATGTCAATGAGGAGATATACCATATTCATTGATTGGAAGTCTCCATAATATAAAGATGTGAAGTTTTCTGAAAATACTCTATAAATTCAATGAAATAAAAATCAAAAAACTTTTAGTTCTGTGTGCTTTTGAAGTAATTATTGATGGTCTATTTAATTAAAATGAAAATGTAAATCACAAACACAAACAAAACAGAGCAAAAAAAAAAAATTAACCAAGCCACTTTTAACCTAACAAAAATGAAAACAAAAAACAAAATACAAAAAAGCATGACTCAATACTAGTACAAATTATGACAAATAATATGGTGGTAATATTTTAAATAATGTTGTATGGGTTAATATTATAAACTTTTAGCAATGAAATGAATATTAAGTCCATAAACAGATACAACTAAATGGTTAACTCATTTTTAACAAATTTAATACTGCAGTATGAAGGGGAAATATGATATTTTCAGTAGTAGCTACTTTGTCATTTGGATATGTATAAGGACAAAATATGTTACTAATCTTAACCTTACACTATGCAAAAAATAATTTTCAGAGAGATTACATGCAAAAATGCAAAAGGTAAGGCAATGAATAAATTATGGAAACCTTCAGAAAAAGTCTTTGTGATATTGGAGGAGGTCATAATTTCTTAAACTGCTAAAATAGTCAGAACTACACAATTTTTTTTAGAAAACTTATTAGAATGTATTTAAATTAAGAAATTCTGCTCAGTAAAACACACCAAACAGAGTTTGAAGGAAACCCATAGAGTGAGGGAATACATATGCAAAAATATATATCTGACAAATATCTAAGCTCAATAATCAGAATACATAGAGAATGCCTATAGTTAATAAGAGAAATGCATAAAGCCCATCTGAAACTGGGCAAAAACTTTAACTGGTATTTCACTTGAGAATATGAATATGACCAATAAGGAAGCAGATGCTTTACAACTTCCTAAACCATGAGGGAACTGTAAATTAAAACACATGTGACATAATTACACAACCAGCAGAATTGTTAAAAATGAAACAAAATAATTCTAATAGAAAGTGGTTGTAAGTATGTGTAAATATGTGTGAGGGTGTGAATTCAGCCAATGTTCTTATTAAACATTGTGCAAGGTTAGAAATTATTCTTGTTTTCAGCTACACCATACATGAGGCACAAGGGAGAGAAATCTATTGGGGGCAGTAATGGAAAATATGTGGTTTGCTGACAACGAATTAGCTGGGAATTTAAAGCCAAAGCCTGTAATCTCTTTCTCTGAGATCCTCAGTGTTGTTAGAACTGGTCATCGCAATTTACAAGTTCTACTATTTCATATTCTAATAATATTATTTGTATCCCCGAGACTCAGTTTGAGAATGGTCAGTCTTTAATATATATTTCTTTCCAAGTGACCACAAGTGAGAATGTAAAGTTTGAAAACTCCAAGTCCTGAGCTTCAATATCCATCCTCTGATGATCACTTCACTCTTGTTCAGACCCAGGAAGTTCAGGTAACCAATTCCAACTTCCCTTCCTTGAGGGTATCCTTCATGAAACCACCTCTGATGCCAAAAGTTATGGTGGTTATGATGTGATTTGAGCAGGGTACAGCAAAGACAAATATCACATTGGCTTTAATAAGATTTAAGTTTACCTTTATCCCATTTTATCTTCCATGCTGGTATGACAGAACACTTTCTTAAATTCTGTGTGGTAAGTGTGCTGGTATGGCTGCTATAGATTTTGGAAACTCGTGTTCTTTCTTGTTCAATATCTACATCTAGGATGTTTTGTTCATTCTTGTAACAACATACCTGCCATCACATTTGCATTAGAGGATTTTGAGAATGTAAAAAAGAGAAGGACATAGCCTTATTATTAAAGGCAATGTCAAAAAAAATTGCACACATAAATATCATTTACTTGTTTGTCCAGAACTTAGTAACATGAACTCAACATGCTGCAATGAAGAATAGGAATTGAGAATTGGAATCTTCATTCTGGGTAGACATATACAAATAAGAAACTGTAGTATTAATATAAAGAATTACAAAATGTTTACTGAATTTTAGTTGTAAGTTTCTGATCCACCATGCAATATACAAAGAATGTTTGCATAAATGACAATTTGAAAAAAAGAGTGAAGGTTAAATAATATGCAAAATGTTTAAACAGATCTAGAGAACTGTGAGAATTGAAAATGAAACTTTTAGCTTGTGGTCAATTGGTCGACAGCAGGTTGTATTTTCTGTCTTATACTCTCACTTTTCATTCCCATCTAAATTAATCTTTAATAATTCTGCTTTTAAATCTTTATCTGTGTACCTGGGATTTCAAACCCAGGATGCATGTTAGGGAAACAAATATTATGGAAATCTATACTAAATTCTCGAGAGTCATAAATAAAAGAAATAGTGTGTGTGTAAATATGTGTGTGTGTGTGTTATTTTACATTTCTATGGAAAATGTTTGTATAATATACTATTTGGTGACTTCTTAGGAAATGGTTTTCTTGGATATCAGTTCCCCCTGCAAATTCTTCATTAATGATGTTTATTTTCCTTCAGAGCAGAGAAAGCATAAGTCCTTCATGAGATCAAGAAATGATTAAGTTTCATATGTCATTGTGTGTAATACTTAGGAATGTGTGCAAAACTTAATATAAGTTAATTGTAGTAAGGGGATAATTTTGCAGTCTTCTTAGATAATATGAAAGAAATTAGTCAAACATAATTGTTAAGGCAATTATGTAAATGATTCACATATTTTGGAATGGAGTGAAGTACATGGAAAGAGGAATGGATCATCTATGTGTTCTGCTCATTAGGATGAGAAAAGAGTTAAATATTGAAGTACAGAAGGTTCTCCCTGAATAAATTTGCATAAATACTTCTTTAAAGAAATTTATTTGGAATATTAACTGTATTTGGCAGATTGATTTATGACTCCAAATGTTGAAAATAATAGTATTTGTACATTAAAGAAAATTTTTCCAAGTAGATAGATTTTAAAATTTTACTCCTTTTTCCATTTTTTTTAAGCTATTCAAAACTTAGGCTTTTTATGACCTTTGATTTGGAGGTAACGCTGAGAAACCTCAAATGAGATTTAATAATGATTGTATAAAGGAAAAGTCTTTTAATTTTTTATATTTATATAATATTAGGGATATAAAACAAAATGAATTATAATTTCATCTATTACCAATGTTCTAATGATTTTATTATAGGATTTTTACTGGTTTTTTTAATAGTGTTTTTTGGATGATAGGTGGTAAAAACGATTAAAGATCCTTAAGTGTTTTGTGTAGAAAATTATTTTTTATTATGGAAGGATGGAGAAAAAGATGGATTTCTTTTTTTAAAA
>JAQZBX010010320.1:0-44498 GCA_029593785.1 Cabassous unicinctus | reverse complement strand
CATTGTAATTAGAACCTCTTGAAGATGTGATTTTTAGTTCAAGGTATGGCCAACTGAATGAAGCTGGGTCTTAATGGGGATTATTAGAGGCCTTTGAAAGCAGATTAAATTCAGAAATAGTCAGAGAAAGCCATGGAGAGGAGCTAAAAGTAGGAAGTCAATGGAACCTGGAATTGAAAGGAGAAGACATGGGTGTGGATGTGAGGCGAGGCAGGGATACAAGGCATGGAACCACAGGGATTACTGGCAGCCAGTACCAGAACAAGAGAAAGTGAAAGTAAATCATGAATTGGGGTGGTCAGTTAAGACTTTTTAAGAGAAGAAAGGTGTTGGATCTAAATATAGAAAGTATCAGTAGATGAGTCAGCACAGGGAAGGAGGAATGTGCTCTGAGTTTAGGAAGCAGAATGAGCAAAGGCTTGGAGCTAATCCTCCCCTGCCAAAACCTTTTGATGGCTTCTGGTTTGGCATTCTTAAGTTTTCAATACCTGTCTGAGACTCACGTCTCACCCTCATCTCCTGTCACTTCCTTCTTGTACCCCAAACTCCTGCCACGTAAGTATTGTTCACCTACATGCCTTTGTACACTCTGACCTCCTGCTCATACTATTTGTCCTCTGTGGTATCTTCCTCAGCATTCCCAGACAAAGTTGGTGGTTGTTTCCTCTGAGCTTCCCTAGAACTGAGCACGTGCCACTAATATGACACACAACCTATTATTCTGTGATTTGTTTATAGATCTATTACATGCAGTAGGCTGTATGTGAACTTTCAGGACAGGCTTTATGTCTTCAGTAGCATACCTGATACATGGTAAGTAATTGCTCACTAAATATTTTAATTGCATTGCTTTGGACTATGGCACATTTGAAGAATAAGATACACTTTATTAGAAAGGAAAGTTTTGTCTGTTCACTAGGCTCCAGTGAGCTATACCTAAAAATCATTAGAACTGGACTCTTAAAACCGAGATAAAATTCAGGGATGTGAGTATTTGGATGGGGAAAAAAGTCATCTTTATTTTCATTAATTACTACCTTAAATTTCTTAAATTAAGTATTTATTTTAATTACAAGCGAAGGCTTCAAACCCCAGTAATAATATCAGTATCTGTGATTTTGTCAATAGAAATTACATATATTTTCATATCATACCATTTATTTCAGTTTTTGTAATATTGTTTAAGCTCACTTCTTCAAAATTAGGGTAATTATTAGACTGCCTCTACATCTTGTTATTTAATGTATTAATGAAGGAACTCATGTGGTTAGGACACAGTGAGTTTGTCTTTTCTGTGTTTATGTGTTTAGGATTGGAAGCCTGGGTAATCCAGCAGGCTATTGGTAAGAGGAAGGTTGATGAAATCATTCCTTTAGAACATGGGTTCTTAGCAAGGAGTCTATGAGATTGAATTTAAATTAAAAAAACCATTATTCTTGTGGGGTCATGTTGGTCAGGGTGTGATATATTTATTAAATAATACACAGTATAGTGTGGACTTAGTAAGAAGTCTGTAGTTTTCACCTGACTGGCAAAGGGGTCTGTGGAACAAAAAAGGTTAAGAAGCCCTGCTTTAGAAGAATGGGTCTGGCTCTTCGCTATAGGATGTGGTAGAGGGTAGAATTCATTTAGGACTCTATTATAGCTTAGGTGTGAGATGAGGAGACCTGGTCAAAGATGGTGGTCATTAGAATCTTTTTTTTTTTTTAACTTAAAGCCTTTACTTTGAGACATGATGGAAAACTTTACAGGTACATATGGAAAAATAAGACATGATCACAATCAGTTGAAGACAATCTAACCAGAGAGCTTAAATGCCTTGTCAACTAATGTAGAAGCTGAAGTACTAGGAGTGTGACATGCTGTAGGGCTGAGAGAAGTGGGTCCTAATATTCCTCTCCTTCTTCCTTACCCTCTCCTTCAACAGAATCCACACCAACCTCCTCATAATCCTTTTCAAAGGCAGCCATGTCCTCATGGGCCTTAGAAAACTCTTCTTCCTCCATCCCCTCACCCATGTACCAGTGAACAAAGGCACAACAGGTCAAACTTGTGGTCCAGGTGAGCCCAGGCCTCAGCAATGGCTGTGGTGTTGCTCAGCATGCACACAGCTCGCTGGACCTTGGCCAGGTTTCCACCAGGTACAACAGTGGGAGGCTGGTAACTAGTGCCAATCTTGAAGTCAGTGGGACACCAATCCACAAAGTGGATGCTACTCTTGGTCTTGATGGTGGCAATGGCAGCATTGATGTCTTTGGAGACAACGTCACCAAGATACAACAGGAAGCAAGCCACATATTTACCGTGGTGAGGCTTGCATTTCACCATCTAGTTGGCTGGCTCAAAGCAAGCATTGGTAATCTCTGCTACAGAAAGCTGTTCATGATAAGCTTTATCAGCAAAGATGACAGGGGCATATGTGGCCAGAGAAAAGTGGATACGGGGGTAGGGCACCAGGTTGATCTGAAATTCTGTCAGATCAACATTCAGGGCACCATCAAACCTGAAGAAAGTAGTGATGGAGGACACAATCTGGCATAAGGTGGGTAACTTTGATATATGTTGGACATTCAGTATTGAGATTTCTACAACAGATTTTGTAGATAGCCTCCTTGTCTACCATGAAGGCACAATCTGTGTGCTCCAGGGTGGTGTGGGTGGTGAGGTTGGAGTTATAGGGCTTGACTACAGCTGTGGAGACCCAGGGGACTGGGTAAATAGGGAACTCCAGCTTGGTCTTCTTGCTATAACCAACAGAAAGACGTTCCATCAGCAGGGAAGTGAACCCAGAACCGGTCCCCCCACCAAAGAAGTGGAAAACCAAGAAGCCCAGAAGACCTGTGCACTGGTCAGCAGCTTGAGAATTCTGTCCAGAACCAGGTTGATGATCTCCTTGCCAATAGTGTCGTGCCCATGGACATAGTTATTGGCAGCATCTTCCTTGCCTGTGATGAATTGCTCAGGGTGGAAGAGCTGGTGGTAGGTGCCAGTGTGAACTTCATCAATGACCGTGGGTTCCAGGTCTACAAACTGTCCTTGGGCACATGCTTGCCAGTGCTGGTCTCTCTGAAAAAGTTGTTGAAAGAGTCATCTCCTTCCTCAGTGGTCTTGTCACTTGGCATCTGGCCATTGGGCCGGATGCCATGTTCCAGGCAGTAAAGCTCCCAGCAGGCATTGCCAATCTGGACACAAGCCTGGCCAACGTGGAATGGAGGTGTACTCCCGCATGGGGACTATGGATTGGAAGGCAAAGATGACAGGAGCAGACACCGGATCCCAGTTACCATCCCCAACAAGCTAAGAATTGAGGTAATAATGCACTTCATTAGGATTTAAGATGAAGATATGACCTGGATTACATAAGAGAAGAAGCAGTCAAAGGTGAGCTCCAGAAGTCCTGTTTTGGGTGGGGAAGAGGAATAGTTCAATTTTGATTACACTGTGTTTGAGCTAACATCAAAATTTTATAGATTTTAGATGTAAGTTTGGAGTGTCATGTGAAGCTAAGGATTTAAAAGTCATCAATTCACAGAGAAAAGACTTGAAATCAAAAGATCAAAGAGATTTATCTTTAAAAAGCAGAAAGAGAGAAGAGGCTGAGAAGGACAAAGAATTAGAATCAACAGAGGGTTTAAAACTTCCCACCACTCAGGAGCAACCAGTAATCTCTGCTCAGCATTTTCCTTCTGTGGAGCCAGAATCCACAGAGAGAGCTGGGCTCCTGGGTGGCACATCTTTTAGGAGAGTGTAAAGCTGCCCAGGAAGGGCCAGTGTTCAGTGGTAACCAATGACCCAGGCTGGCTCAAATTGTTAAGCGCAGACATAAAATTCCTTTGTCTTCTTATACAGGGACTCAGTGAGAGTGATGACCAAGCCCTGTGCCCATTGCCACATTACTCAGTTATTTCTTTTTCCTGGGCTTCCCTTCCCAGATCTATTAGAGCATCCAAATCCCGCTCTTCCTTCAACTAAGGCTACAATCCAGCTGATCACTTATACTTCCTTTCTCTCTTCCATTGCACTCTCTTCTCTCCAAGGTTTTACAGTTACTATCAGATAAGTTATGGCTCTTTTCCAGCTCATTTTACAGTCTTATACAAATCTTTCAAGCTTCATCCTGACCCATCCACTGCTGAAATTTTATTCTGAAATATCTTATAATTTTGACAGAAATTTGATCCATCTGCAGAGACCTTCAAAAGCATTCCTATTAAGCAGGAAAGATGGAGCCTGCTTAATAGATGGCAATTGGAGTGCAAATTCCCCTTAGATCTATGCCAATTTCAGTGATAAACTAATCACAGAAGCATAGTTTAATAAAATGAAATATCCATTTCATTTCATTAGTCAGGTTTTATGTAATTAAACAAGAAGCCAATTATATTTTGCATATAATGTTGAATGCTTTTGGAAAGTTATGTAGTAATTTAACTAGAATATAAACCCTGCTTTCCTTTTAATTAAAACTGTGTTTTTTTAAAATAAATACTAAATAAGGCATATCTCATTTTGCTTTTGCTGATACTAAAATGAAAATAGTGACAGAATAACCTAAAATAGATTACCATGAATTTTTTAGGAGCTATCAACTGACTTTCTATTGATACTCATCAAAGACATGCTGATAATTCCATAATTTGGTGCAGTTTGCTTTTTAACTAGATGTCCAAAGATGCATAGTGATGGTTAGTGACAATCATATTTATAGATACCAGCTCTCTGGGTATGTGTGTGTATGCACATGTACTTTGTTTCTTTTCTGAGGGTTGACATTTTTTCTCTATTACATGATCAGATTATCTGACTCATTCTGCAAACCACCAGCAATTCATAGAATTTCTCATTAATATGATTGCTCCTGACCAGAGTTTTAAGGATCATTAGCTGTGGAGGAGTTCTTTTATAAATGCACTCACTTGAGAGTAGGAATTTGGGGTGAGGGAAGGAAAACTTTTCCTCATTTCTTCCATGTAGAGTCTTCAGCCCTGTATTCCTTTTGAATTGAACAAGTGGGTAAGTAACAAAATAGCACCATGAGAGCATTTGAATTTGACAGAACTGGGTTCTAATCACTGCTTCACTAACTACTAACATGTGCATCTGAAACATAACCTCTCCAGACCTCAAGCTTTTTTTATTTGTAACGTTCCTTCTCTACCATTTGATGAGCATTTAGTATCTGGACGGTGCCAAGCAAACTGCTAAAGAAAGTGATAGTCATGGTCTTTGACTTGATGGCTCTTAGATGTTAATGGAGGTAAAGAATAATACCTATCAGGTAAAGTTATGAGAATTCACTGATATCAGCTAAGCAAAGTGCTAGTCAAAGTGCCAGAGAGTAAGGGCTCAATAAATGGTAGGTATTTATCTTACTATTGTTACTATGTAAATCTCCTAACCAGCCAGTGTTGGTTTGCACCATTGCCTAGCATACTGCCTGGCACACGGAAGGCTCTTCTCTTAGGTAGAGTTCCCAGAAACAAACTCTGAGATAAGGAATTGTGTGCAAATGATTAATTAAGGATGGCCTCCTAGGGGAAACTGGTAGAGTGTTTAGGAAAGTAGGACAAGAGAAGGGCGGAAGCTAAGCAAGGGTGGGATTCAAGCAAACTCCAGTGGAAGTTACCTGATCCTACAGGACAGTCTGGAAGGTTAATTACCCCTCAGAATAGTCCCAGTCTGAGGCAGGAGAGGTAGGTTTTCATACTCCTGCTCCTGTCAGTCATTGAGTAAGGGCCACCACAGGGCTACTGTTGAAGGCAGAATAATTCTTCCCCTAAGATGTCCATGCCCTGATCCCTGGACTCTGTAAATATGTTATCTTACATGGCAGCAGGGACTTTGTGGGTATAATTAAGGGTTCAGACCTTCAGATGAGGAGATTATCCTGGATTATCTGGATGGGGCCATATCTAGTCCTTAAAAGTGGAGAACCTTTCCTAGCTGATGTCAGAGTGAGTTGTGATGACAGAGGAAGGGTCAGAGAGATGTGATATTGTTGGCTTTGAAGATGGAAAAAGAGGACTGTGCACCAAAAAATATGGGAGGCCTCTAGAAGCTGGAAAATGCAAGGAAATGAATTGTTTTCCTAGAGTCTCCAGAAGGAATACAGCCTTGCAACAACCAGTAAGAACCAAGTTGGACACCTGACCTGCAAAATGTATGATAAATTTGTGTTGTTTTAAACTACTGAGTTTGTGGGAATTTGTTTCTGCAGCAATAGGAAACTAATATAGATACACAAGCTCCTAGACACTTCAGACTCTGCTTCTATGTGCAGAGCAGCTCCAGTAGAACAAGGAAAGTAGCACAGGGAAAAAGCAGTTGCAGGTACAGGCCATTGGACTCAAAGGCATACTAACAAAGAGAGAACTCATAAGTTGTAAAAGGGGTCCCAGGAGATCTGGGGAGCAATCTAGAGTGTTTACTACAGCACTCAGTATTTGTTAACTGAGTATTTGAATAAATAAATAAATGAACCCTTATGCAAACTAATAGAACAGAAAGGTTGGGTAAGAAATGGCTTCTCCTTACAGGCAGGCAAGTTGACAGTTCCTGTTCAGAGTATTTGGAAATCAAAGCATTCTTCCACATCAGATGCTCCTCCTTCTTTTCAGATTCTCCAAGGAGACAGTGGATTAGAAAAGTAAACGTCTTCTATAGATATAATAAAAACAAGCAAACTTTAAGGCTATGTCTATGGTAAATTTTTCCCAGAAAATTCAATAATTCTTTGGAGAATTTCGTTGCATTGTAAGACCTGATTTGCAAAGTGCTGTAACTAGCCAGCTGGAGAATTCATCATCCTCTGGAGCATTTGGCTTCCTTGGAAGAAAAACAAAACAAAACTACCTGGAAATGGAAAAGTAGCAGCCTTTAGAAGCAAACGATTTGTGAAGTTAAGATTAAGAAAAATAGTCTAAAATTATATTTTCCATTTTTCTATTGTTATCCTCTCTCCCTACTTTTTCTTTTCCCATTTTTTTTTGTGTGTGTGCGTGGGCAAGAATCCTAAATGAACTGTCTTTCTTATAGCTAAATTGGATAAAATCTCCCTATATATATTTATAGATTGATTTCACATCCATGTCTTCAAGATCTAGAGAGAGATGAGAGAGACAGCTGCCTAGAATTTCAGATACTGATTTTGAGGTGTTGATCTGGTATCCTGCCCCTTTGCTGAATTCATTAATTAAATCTAGGAACTTTCTTGCGGATTTCTAAGGATTTTCTGTATACAGAATCCTGTCATGTGCAAACTCTTCCTTTCCAATTTAGATGCCTTTTATTTACTATTTCTTGCCTGGTTGCACTGGCAAGAACTTCTGGTAAAATATTGAATAGTAGTGGTGACAGTGGGCATCCTTCTCTTGTTCTTGATCTTAGATGGAAAGATATCAGTCTTTCACCATTAAGTAGGATGTAAGCTGTGAGTTTTTCATATATGCCCTTTATCATGTTGAGGAAGTTTCCTTCTATTCCTGGTGTTCTACATGTTTTTTTATCAAGAAGGAGTGCTGGATTTTGTCAAATGCCTTTTCTGCATCAATTGAAATGATCATGTTTCCCTGCCCCCTTCATTTTGTTATTGCGGTGTATTACATTAAGTGATTTTTAAAATGTTGAACCTCCCTTGCATACCAGGGATAAATCCCGATGATCATGGTGTATAATTCCTTTAATATATTGTTGGATTTGGTTTGCTAGTATTTTGTTGAGGACTTTTGCATCTGTATTCATAAGAGATATTGTTCTGTAATTTTCTTTTCCTGTAGTATCTTTATCTGGCTTTTTATGAAAGTGATGTTGGCCTTCTAGAATTAATTAGGATGTGTTCCCTCCCCTTTCATTTCTGATTTTTGTTTTGTCCTCTTTTTTCTCTTTGTCAGTCTAGCTGACAAAGTTTTATTGACCTTTTTGAAGAACCAACTTTTTTTTAATACTTTTTAATTTTTTAAAAAGATACTTAGATTACATAAATGTTACATATAAAATATAGGGGATTCCCATATGCCCCATTCCCTATCCCTCCTCATTTTCCCACATTAACAACATCCTTCATTAGTGTGGTACATTTTTTAAAATTGATGGACATATTTTGAAGCATTGCCACTAGACGTGGATTGTAATTTACCTTGTAGTTTACACACTCGTCTGCACAATTTTGTAAGTTATGACAAGATATATAATGGCCTGTATCTGTCATTTCAATGTCATTTAGGACAATTCCAAAGTCCCGAAAATGCCCCCATATTACACCTATTTTTCCCTCTCCCTCCCCTCAGAACCACCAGTGGCCACTGCCTCCACATCAATGATAAAAGTTCTTCCATTGCTAGAATCACAATAACTCTACAGTAGAATAACAGTAAGTCTACTCTAGTCCATCATTCATTTCCCAATCCTGAGGATTCTGGGATGGTGATGCCCACTCAGCCTTTAATTGAGAGGGGGCTTAGATCCTATGGGGCAGATGGATGGGACTATCTTGCTTGCAGTTGTAGACTCTCTCTGTTCCTACAGAGAGAGATGGTCATTGAACATCATCGTCTCCTTGTTAGTTGTCCTGGGTGAGTCCAATGAACTAGGGAGTAGGTATTGCAACTCTGTTGAGATTCAGGGCCCAATTAGCACATGGACAGCCCAAAGATTTAAGTCTCTTGGCCATACACCTATCAACTCTAGTAATAACTAGGTTCAAATAGAATGGGCAGAAGAGCCATGTGAAGGGAAACCACAACTGAGTCCAACTCTGTCACACTGGAGAGCATAAATTCCAAAGTAGGGCCCACTGGCAGGGTGCCAAACTCCTGAGCTGTCTGCCCTGCCTATAGTGTCTGGATGTTTCCAGAGCCCTCAGGAGCCCCATTATTTGAGGCAATATTTACTTTGGCAGTCAATGACCCTGCTGAGATGTGCATAAGTGTAACTTCTGGAATGACCTCCCGACTCACTTTGAAGTCTGTTAGCCATATAAACTTATTTGTCTTTACCCTTTCCCCCTTTTGGCCAAGGCTTTTTTCCAGGAAGAACCAACTTTTGGTTTTGTTGATTCTCTTTATTTTATTTTGTTGTTGTTGTTCTCTGTTTCATTAATCTCCATCTAATCTTCATTATTTCCTTCCTTCTGCTTGCTTTGGGTTTAGTTTATTCTTATTTTTCTAGTTCTTTCAGTTTTGAGGTTAGGTCACTATTTGAAATCTTTCTTGTTTTTAATATAAGCATTTAAGCTACAAATTTTCTTTTCAGTACAGCCTATGCTGCATCTCATAAGTATTGGTATGTTGCATTTTTCTTTTCATTCACCTCAAGATATTTTCTATTTTCCCTTGTGGTATCCCCTTTAATGCAATGGTTTTTTAAGAGTGCAGTGTTTAATTCCCACATATTTATGAATTTTCCATGTCTCTCTGTTATTTATTTATAGCTTCATTCTGTTGTGGTTGGAATTTCCTTCAGGTCCTGTACTTTTTTATCTTCTCACTAGATGTTCTATCCATTATTAAAAGTGGTGTGCTAAAGTTTCCTACTATTAATGTAGAATCATCAATTTCTCCCTTTAAATCACTCAGTATTTGCTTCATATATTTTGAGTCTCTGCAGTTAGATGCCTGTTTATTTATTATTGTTACCTCTTTCTGTTGAGTTTTGTCCCCTTTATCAGTATGTAATGACCAAGTTTGTCCCTCATAACTTTTTTTGACTTACAGCTTGTTTATGTAAATATGCCTTAAACTGACCCTCATTTTTGAAAGAAAGTCTCACTGGATATAAAATTCTTCACTGGCAGTTGCTTTCCTTCATTGCTTTAAGAATTTCAACCCATTGCCTTCCTGCCTCCATGGTTTCTGATACAAAATTGGCACTCAATCTAATTGGAACTCCCTTGTATATAAAATGCTGTTTTTCTCTTGCAGCTTTCAGAACTCTCTCTTTGTCCTTTGCATTTGATAGTGTGATCAATAATATGATGGGGTGCTGTGTTTATTTTATTTTATTTTTCATGTTTATCCTGTTTGGTGTTCCCTGGGCCTCTTGGATGTGCATACTCATCTCTTTTGCTATGTTTGGAAAGTTCTCTGACATTATTTTTTTAAATATTCCTTCTGCCCTTTTCTCTTTTTCTTCTCATTGTGGGACTTCCATAATGTATATATTGGTGCACTTGATGGTGTCCCATAGCTGTCTGAGGCTATTTTTGCTTTTTGTGATTCTTTTTTCATTCTCCTTCATAGTCTCATTCATTTCAATTGCCTTGTCTTCGAGTTCACTGATTCTGTCTTCTGCCAGCTCAAATTTGCTGTTGAAACCCTCCTCAGAATTTTTCATTTCAGTTATTGTTGTCTTCAACTCCACTAGTTCTGTTTGGTTCCATTTTAAAATTTCTATCTCTTTACAAATGTTCTCATATTGCTCATTCAATGTTTCCCTGATATTCTTTAGTTCTTCGTCTATTTTTCTTCATCTCCTTGAACATTTTTAAGATCTTTTTAAAAAGTCTGCTCAGTAGGTCCACATTCTTATCTTCTTTATTGGTATTTTCTGGATTTTTATCTTTTTCCTTTGGGTGGGCCATTTCCTCTTTCTTTGTCTTCAACTCTTTCATTGCATGCTGTGCATTTGGATATTTTGAAATGTTAACTCTGGATTTTATCCCCCGAAATGTCTGTTTCTTAATTCTGTAACCAGCTGGTGATTACATGGAGATTTTCAGCCCTTCTACCGGGAAGGTCTTTTCTTGGCTTGTCTCTGGTCCTGGGCTTGTGCTCCTTAGTTGTTTTGGAGTTCCCCTGTTTACAGGAGTTTGAATACCCCCTCTATTTCTCAGGAGACAGCCCTCGATTTCCTGGGTGTTTAAAGCAGGTATGCCTTTACTCCAGACTGTCTGTCTCTGTAGTTTCTTACACTTCCTTGTTGTCTCAAGCTGTTTTCACCTGGAGGGCAAATTCTGGGAAGTCTGTCACATCTGAGAGGAGTTTCCTAATTCAGCCTTTCCCAGCTAGAACAAGTCTAGGGACCCACAAAGGGGGTGCAGACTGGCTCCAACCTGACCTGGGGAGGGGATATGCAAGGACTCCAAGATCTTCTTCCATTGCTCCCTAAAGGTGAACTTTCTTGACCTGTCCAGCAAATGCAGCCCTTCAACTACCTGTCCCCCATAGCCCTTAGGAAGCATAGTGTCTTCAAGTCTCCTCAGCTGTCATTGCCCAAGGTGGTTTGGAATAATTGCTGTCCTCTGAGCAAGGCCTCCAACATTCTGAAGTCACTAATCAAAAGCTATGATCAGTGTTCAGCTGTGCCCATCCCTGGTCTTTGGTAAGAGGAATTTTATGGCCCTTTCTGCCACCAGTAAGCTAGCCAGGGGGTCTATCGTGAAAGTGAACGACTCTTGCCTGTAGCTGCTGTGTGAAGAGAACAATTTACTAGTCTTTATTATAATTTACCACCCTCTTCTGCCTGCTCTTCCCTGGATGATGTACAGTGTTCTCCTGGGCTCCAGAGTTTTGAAATAGTTGTTTCAGATAGTTCCTGCCTGTTTAATAGTTGTTCTGGCAGAAGATCTGAATCTTAGAGCTTCTTACTCCACCACCTTCCCACAATCCTTTAGTAAGTCTCCAGTCAATATGAAGGAAAACCTATCCAAGATGCCCTCAACCCATCCCAGTTTACTTCTCTTTTCATAGCACTGGCTAGGATTAGATCACATTCCCATGTCCCTGATGCAGAGCAGGCTAGAGACCTGAGGTCTGGTAGCAGCTATTTATGGTGGGAGGCTGGCTCTGCCAGTTAGGAGGAAGGTGAAGGGATTATGATGGTTATTGGGTACCCAGCCCTGGGTATAGGACCCATATTTTTGTGAAATTGAAATGAGATGATATTGGTAAGTCTCAAGATGTCTTCAGGAATATAATGCTTGGGAGATAGTTTCCTGCTGTTTTTCCATTTTCAAGGCACAGCTGCAATACCATTCCAACATCCAAAATAGCACCAGAAGAAAAATGTAGTCTTTACAGAAGTATCTTAAAGAGGACAAAGGAAAATTGTTTTGTGTGCTATTGGAAAATATCTAAAAATACCTCTTCACTCATTCACCTTTACCTCTCTGAAATCCTCTCACTGTTACAACTGCTCTCCATTGGAATAGGGCCTCTACCCAACTCTACGCCATCTCTAAATTTTTTCTCCTGTCCTTCTTTCTGATGCAGCTCTTTATTATATAGATCAGTTTAGTAACTTTAGGCTTCTTTCAGTTCTCCTTTTCATAGAAACCCTGATTAGTGCAACGAATCCTTAGGAATGAAGCAGGCTAATTTAGAATTCTCGTGAGAGGCAAGGAATAAAATAGAATGTTGTGAATAAGTAAACTAGAGAAACCTACTTTTGTTTCTCCCTGCTATTGTACTATTTGATCTTGCACTGAGTTCTTTGACAATTTTGCTCTCAGCCTTACTCTATTAGAATAATACCTTTTAACCTACATAAAACAGTTTGACAAAACTTCAGGAAGGAAGAGCTTTCACTAATCTTAACAATCTCAATGTTCTTTCTCACAGGGTTTTTGCTTTCCTCCTGCCTATGGGTGCTGGTGACTATACAAACCTGAATTTCTCCTTGCTTTCAAAATTTTATGCTGTATTTCAATGTTACAAATATAAATGGGAAATCCATGTGGATTTAACCTGACTAACTGTGGTATTGGCCTCTTCATTTGAAATAATTAGTTACTACCAGCATTAGTTTGATCACTTTATTTTTTGTGTATTTTCTAAAATAAAGTGCTCAAATAATTGTAGAAACAAGTCTGCTAGTGCCCTGTACTTTGGGGACAATCTTGCTGATTATGCCTTTGAGGGCTATTCCACTCAAGGAAACTACAACCTTGGTCAAAAATTCAGGCCCCTTTATATCAGGCATGTTCCTTTTTTTTTTTTTCTTTTAATGTGAAGACTTTTTCACCGAGCTCTTTCACTACTCTAGGGCAATTCAATTTTGAACAGTAAGACGTGTACTTGAGTGAGCCACCTTTGGACCTCTGTTGGCTTCTTTTGAAGGCCGATGCTCCATCTTCTGGATCTAGGTATTGGTTCATTAGAAAGCAGCAGGCATGTGAGAGTAGGGCAATTGGCTTTCTTTGCTTCCTATAGGAGCACAAGGTAGAAGGAGAATCCCATTTCTGCCTATAGTGTAGCAAGAAGATTGCCTGGAAGAAATGTCTGAAACTGTATTTCTTGATAATCCATTATAAGATCAAGGATGCCAGAGTAGAGATGTTGGGGTGAGGAGTTTCCAGATAATATGGAAGAGATTTCATATTTGTACCTATCTAAGACTGTACCTTAAATAGTACTTACAGTCGAAAGTACTTTTTCACAGGAAGAAGAATTGGGGCAGACTCTCTACATACTGGAATGAAAAAGTTGATTGTTTCATTTTGATTTCAGATAAGGCAATAAACATTATAGTTAAAATTTATTATGCTAACTACTTCACATAAATTATATTACATAATCTCATACAAGACTCTGATATTGGCACTATTCTCACTATCATTCTGCTGTTGTTGATCAGGTAACTGAGTTTAGAGAGGTTGTTACAGTGTTTAGACCACACAGCCGATCCTAACCACTGCATCATAGGGCTGCTAAATGTGCTGTCCTATCAGCATCTTTTTGAGGAGTGAGATTGGAAATCTGCATCAAATATGAATGACCTCATTTCAACAAATTCATTTTCTAGGACCTGACACATGTCAATGTGTTATCTGATTCACCATAATCCTCTATCAAAAATTAAAAGTGTGTTGTTTTGTTTTTAGCCTCACAAATAATGAGAAGTGGTAAATTTTTCATATTTTTTATAACTATACCCTTTGACCTAGCATTTTGAATAATGTGCATATGCTTGGGATTAGAATAACATAAAAAAAGAAACAGGATTTGGGCAGAGGAAATTAAATGGGAAAGAAAGGTATTTACAACTGAGTATAATACAAAACTCAGAGTTCGATTTTTAACGATAGCAAAAGTATCAAATATCATGTATTCATCTGTTTCACCAGAAAAATACAAAGTCTATAATGCTGGTTGGCCAGCACAAATTTAAGTTCTACTGTAATGGGGAAATGAAGGGATTGCTGCCCAGAAAAAAATGGTAAGTAACCATTCCTGGCTGGCTATCTTAGAAATCAATACAGATTGTTTCATGATCAATATCACTGCAGTACTTTTAAACCAGTTAAGCCTCATGACTGAGGTTGACTCTAAGGTAACTTAGTTATTCACCACATTCAGGTCTGACCTAAGCACATGCTTATGTTACTACCACAACAGTATTCAGCCTCTCAAATGGAAGAAAATTGAACAAAAGGAGACATACACTCATTTGGAAAGTGTGGGGATGTAAGTCTCTTGATCTCCTGATGTAGCCAATTATTCCTTTGACAAAATACGTCGAGATATTTTATATCTGTTATCACACAAAACATCTCTGCTTCACTGTCACCCTTCAAATCCTTGCTCCATAATTCTTCTCCCAAATCCTTGAAGCCGTCCCTGAATGCTGCAGCTAATTTTGAATGCCTACTCCTTAAGGACAGCTGATGTGGCTCAGTGGTTGAGTGCCGGCTTCCCACATACAAGGTCCTGGGTTCAATCCCTGGCCCCCGTACCTAAAAAAAAAGAAGAAGTGAAAAAACCTACCTCTTAAAATTAGCAGCCGCACTGTTAAACCTTTACACTGAGATAATGTAGCAGGAAGCGCCTTTTAATCCATAAGACATTTAACAATGTAATTTTGTTTTATGTATGTAATATGTAAATTATTATTAACTTAGTGACTGAATCAGATGCCCCATGAAGATTGAATGGACAGGGAATAAGACCCGAGGTAGGACACTGGACAGAGTGGAGGCGCGCGCTCCTGTAGCTCCCAAGCGCATGGGTCCAGAATTGCCCCGGGGAGCGTTTGACTTGTACTTTCAGGTTTTACACATAAAACTAATTTACTAGCCCTGGGAGTACAAAGGAAGGTTGAACAAATGAGAATTAGGAAGGCCAGAGATGAAGTTGAGCTGCGAGATCAACTGGATACACAGACACTGGTTGTCCCAGCTGAGTCTAACTGAAAGATAGGCACTGGGAAGTTGGTGTCCTTACCACCAACCAGGCTTCATTTGTATTGTCAGACCCATGGGGCTGAGAAGCATCCTGAGAAAAGATGATCATGGATGGGATCAGTAATAGCATCCAAAGATTGCACATCAGTAGTATCTAGAAATGCTTATAAATGGCAAACACATGAAAAAATGTTCAACATCATTAGTGATTAGGGAAATGCAAATCAAAACTACAATGAGATATCATTTCACACCTATTAGACTGGCCACTATTAAAACATCAGAGGGAAACGGATGTGGCTCAAATGATTGAGCTCTTGCCTACCATACGGGAGGTCCTGGTTTCGATTCCCAGTGCTTCCTGGAGAAAATGAGCAAGACAGCGAGCTGGCATGATGGGCAGGCACAGCAAACTGATGCAACAAGATGACACAACAAGGAGACACAGAGGAGAAAGGCAGTGAGAGACATGATAAAGCAGGGAGCTGAGGTGGCTCAAGCGATTGAGCACCTCTCTCCCACATGGGAGGTCCCAGGTTCAGTTCCCGGTGCCTCCTAAAGAGAAGACGAGCAGACACAGAGAGCACACTGCAAATGGACATAGAGAGCAAACAGTGAGTGCAAACAGCAAGGGGGTGGATAAATAAATAAAATAAATCTTAAAAAAAAAAGTTGGAAAACTGTAAATGTTGGAATGGATGTGGAGAGAAAGGAATGCTTATTCACTGTTGGTGGGAATGTAGAATGGTACAGCCACTGTGGAGGAATGTTTGGCAGTTCCTAAGGAAGCTGAATATAGACTTGCCATGGGACCTGGCAATACCATTGCTAGTAATTCACCCAGAGGATCTGAAAGCAGAGACACGAATAGACATCTCTACACCAATGTTCATTACTGCATTATTTGTGATAGCCAAAAGTTGGAAACAACCTAGGTGTCCATCAACTGATGAATGGATAAACAAATTGTGGAGTGTACACACAATGGACTATTATGCAGTGGTAAGAAGAAATGAAGTTGTGAAACATATGACAACGTGGATGAACCTGGAGGACATTATGTTGAGTGAAGCAAGCCAGACACACAAGGATAAATACTGTATGATTGCCCTGTTATGAACTAAATATATTATGTGAAATACAAATATATTATGTGAAATATGAATATGAGTAGAATTGTATATATAAGACTGTTTTTCTTTGAAGCTGAACAAATATAAGTTAATACTACAAAATGTTAATATCAGACAAAAAAATTATGCTAAGTGAAGTAGACCAGACACCGTGCTACATATTGTATGATTCCATTTATATAAAATGCAAATATAAATCAATTTATAAAGATGAAATTAGATTAGTGGTTATGTAGGTCTGAGGAAGGAATGCTAAGTGGTGTGGAGTCTTTCTTTTTGGAGTAATGAAATTGTTCTAAAATTTTTGAGATGATGAATGTACAACATTGTGATTATACTAAAAGCCATTGATTATACACTTTGGATAGATCATATGGTATGTGAATATATCTCAATAAAACTGCTTAATAAATAAATAAATAAATAAATATGCAAGAATAGCCAGAAACAGCAGCTATGTACACAGGGGAAACAGAAATTGAGAGGTGAGGAATTTTCTTGTTTGTCTGGTTTTTGATTATTATTATTGAAATGATGAAAACGCTCTAAATAATGATTGAAATGATGAATGCACAACTTTGTGATTATACTAAATACCATTGATTGTACACTTTGAATTTTATGCTTTATTAATATACATCAATAAAACTGATTTGTTTAAAAAAAAAAAAAGACTCGAGGTAGGAAGGATTTAGGCTATTTAAGAAAGATAAAGTGGAGTGGATGTGGTTCAAGTGGTTGAGCACCTGCCTCACACATGGGAGGTCCTGGGCTCAGTTCCTGGTGCTTCCTGAAAAAACAAAAACACACGACAAGGAAAACAAATGAAAAAACTAACTCAGAGAAGCCAATGTGCCTCGGTGATTGAGTGCCGGCTTCCCACATACGAGGTCCCAGTTTCAATCCTCAGTCCCCAGTACCTCAAAAAAAAAAAAGAAAGATGGTGTATTCTTTAAGGAGACAAGTGTATATGTCCCGACTCTTCAGCAAAGCTCTAAGCTCCTCATGAGGAATTAAGCATAATATGTTTTGATTGTATGTTTCTTTGTTTTTTGTACAATTCTATGTACATAGTAGGTATTTGGAAAATATTTGACTTATGAATGGATTAGGAATCCATCTCTACTTAAAAAATTCACTCGCACAATGTGGTTTTGACCCAGTGAATGGGATGCCTTTGATAAAGTTCTCTGGGTTTTGTCTTTTTGTTTTTTAACAGCATGGAAATTATCACTTTAGGGATCACCCCATAAACAAAAAACTATCTGGATACTTCCCTTGCTGACAGAATATTCCGTAGTCTATCAAAAATGCGGTCTTTATGGATCTTCAGCAATAGTAGCTTCTGAAATTTCGGATCCTTTTAGAATTCATGGAGACTGAAACAAGAAATCTCAAAAGCATGATTTTATAATTTTTTATTTCATTTGTAATTTTAATTCAGTTTTTATTATTGTTTTCTAGTAATAATGGCAAGTTTCATTTATTGAATGCTTAGAATACTTAATCTGTGGTAGCTACTCTCCTAAATACTCTGGTAATGTTTTCTCATTTCATTTTTACAAAACCCTATGAGGTAGGTTTTGTTACTATCCCTTTTTACAAATGAGGAAATTAGGGCACTGACAGTTGGTGTAACTTGTCCTGGATCAAATATTTAGAGGCAGTAGAGCCTGAGTCCAGGTTTTCTGACCCCTACACTCATCCATAAGCAGTTCCCTATAAAGGGAAGGCACAGAGAGACTTAGCACACACAGTGGTCAAGAACTCCTTGCATCTGACGACCATCACTGTTGGTACCATTTTGGATTTTGGGGGACTCTGGACAGGCCTCAGGGAGAAGAAGAAAATGAAAAGGATAAATAAGTAAAAGAGAGAAAGAGAAATTGAATGAGTTTGAAACAAGAATACATGCTGCCACACTAGATGCTTAATAGATATTTCTGAATGAAATGAAATATGACAGAGAAACAAAGGAGGCTTTTATGACAGGGAGTGAAAGATGGCCCTCATCCGTGGCCTTAGGTTCCGTCGGGCATAGAGGAATTGTGCACTTAGAGTACAAACATTTTTGTGGATTGCAGCTTCACTTACACCCAGGCTATTTCTGGACCTATTAACAAATTCATAAATCTTCACCCACTGATTTTTCTTTCTGGTTAGAATCAGCCCAAATGACTTCTAGCTTCCAGAATACTTATTATTGTACTTCAAACGCAGCATCAAGGAAAGAATAACTTGGCTGTAAAACAGCCTGGTTTTCTGATTCTGGGTCTGAGAGTCACAAATTCAGTAAAAGAAATTGCTCTAGTGTGTAAAATGTGTTCTCAAATAACATGAGAGATTATGCCCCAGATGTATGTGAAGGATAGAATGTTTTTTATAATTTGATACCGACAGAATGATCAAAAAACCCACACACCCCTTCCCTCTTTATTGTTCTGTCTCTTTTCATTTGGATCCCTTTGATTTGGCCATAACCAATGGAAAAAAATGCAGTCTATAGAATGAGCAGCAGGATATTGCAGAATATGGAAATCATCCCTATACTGTAGAGGGGATATCTAATTACTTCTATCAATCATTCATCCAGTCTTTCTTCTCCCTCGTTTTGTTTAGTATTCGGTTATGTAATTGGCATCATTAGAGCATTAGTGCCTCCTTCCAGAAAGCATGTGGTTTGCTGGTCATTAACAATCTTCATATACATGTCAAGGACAGCAAACCTAAGAATGCAAACAAACTTTCCCTCCACAGCAGGGTGGCTGGTTTTAACTAGGCCTCTGTCTAGTAAACCCATTTTTTTTTTTCTTCTGTAGATGTTACGGGAATTAGCCCTCCAAGCTTTAACCAACTTTTAGTTCTCTAAGCCTTGGAAGTGATTCTTTCTCTAGAGTGTATATGTAGCAGAGATGAATTGTTTTATAGGCCAGAGAGAACAATGTTAAAATCCATTATGATTTGTTAAAAACTCAATTATAGCACTTTTAAGATTCTCGAGGACCTCCAGGTGGGGAAGGATTATTCAGAGATGAATATAGAACTCATGGCCTTTGTGTGACAAGGGCAACAGGATAACGGCCACATTCAGCTTCTTGTCAAAAATAAAAGTTTCAAACATCATCAAGCTTTATATGTTTATTATCTCACAGTGATCTGCATCTATTTAGTCTTCATCAGAAATATCAGTTGAAATACTAAAACCCTTCACTAATTCTTTTTTTTCCCCCTGGCCATTATAATGAGTCAATAAATCCAATGATGGAAGGACAAAGCTGGGGTGGGAAATGAGCTCCAGGTTTGGGTACAGGTTCTCCATTAAGTAGTTCTGTTAAGAAGAGGAAGCGATTTCCCCTCTCCAGCTCCCACCTTCTGTTTCATCTGAATTGGTTGGGTTTGGTAGTTTAAACTCAAATGACTTTAGAGTCCTAGAGAAAGTTGGAAGGGAAAAGAGGGCATAATTTAAAACACAATATAAGACAAAAGATGGGGATAAGGTTTGTGGTGATCAGAGAGTGCATATCAATCTGATCTAAATGTATTACAGCCTTAAACACATCTAAAAACATCCTGTCACAGAAAATAGAACTACAGACAATATTTGTCCCATAGTTCCCAGTTTACCACTCTAGGCTATATAATTGAAAACTTTTTTTTTCTTTTGATCTAAAATTTCTGGTTGTATAACAGTGTTTTAATAAGAAGAGAATGGAAGACCTAAATGAAATACTTTAGTTTGAAAAAAAAAACAACAAAGCAAATTATGTGAGGATAAAAACTGAAAGTTTGGATAGAACAAAATAAAGAACAGGGTGTCATAATTAAATATAAGCTGAACGTGATTAGCTAGTATGTGTAGTACTGTTGTGGGAAAAGAAAAGGCCAACATAATCCTGGAATGCTCCATGAAGAACATGTTAAACAAGTGTCAGTAAGCCATTTTCCATTATACTCAGCTTTGGTCTGACCCTCATTATATAGGGAATCCAGATGTGTTCAGTGAAACTTAAAAGGGATATGAAAAAGCTGGAAAGCACCCCGAGCTTTAAAAAATGAAAAATTGTTTCTTTTGAGGAAAGGCTCAAGGAATTTGAATTGATCAGTCTGCAGAAGAGAAGGAAAGAATTTGGTTTAATTACTCTTTGAGTACAGGATATATTTTCACATTGAGATGCAAAGCTGATTCCTCAACGTCTGTGAGTAAAACTTTAGCTGGAATAAATAAGCTTAAATCAGAGAAAAGGCAATTGATTGTTCTGGTTATCCTGAAGGTAAGGAGGGACCTTTCAGCAGCGCAACCTGTAACCCATGTGGATTGACACCCTCTTCCTCCTCCCCATCAGCCTCATCTCTTTTCTGCCCCCCCTTAACCGTTAAAGGTGGATCTCAGCACTTAGAGCTCCTTAAACCAACAGGTCAAACTCTTAACCAGGAGTCCATGAGCGTGAATTGAAATTCAAAAAAACACTCTTCTTGTGGGGACATGTTGGTACGGGTGTGATAATATTTATTAAATAATACACAGTGCAGTGTGGACTTAGTAAGCGGTCTGTGGTTTTCACCTGCTGGCAAAGGGTTCCGTGGAACAAAAAAAGTTAAGAACCCCTGGCTTAAATGAAAGCAATGGAGATGTGATTGGGTATGAGAAAGAATATCCTGCACATTAGGGTGACAAAATCCTAGAATGATCTACTGAGAGATGTTGTGATGTCGTTATCCCGGGGGATCGAGTAGAGAAAAGGCAATTGATTGTTCTGGTTATCCTGAAGGTAAGGAGGGACCTTTCAGCAGCGCAACCTGTAACCCATGTGGATTGACACCCTCTTCCTCCTCCCCATCAGCCTCATCTCTTTGCTGCCCCCCTTAACCGTAACAGGTGGATCTCTGCACTTAGAGCTCCTTAAACCAACAGGTCAAACTGACTATCTTTTAACCCCAGTCCCAGATTCCCAGGAGAGGTAGTCTGTAGTGTCTTGCTTGGTGCAATATTCATCTCGATCCAATATATTGTTCCTTGGGATGGGGTGGGGAATTACTTGGCATGAACACTGGTAGGAGGATCTATCAGCATAGGTGAGCAGTGTAGTTCTTGGAGAAAGAGGGTTCATTGTGAGCTGAGGTATCTGCCATTATCACTGTAATCACTATCATTGCCTTTATCAGTATTGGGTGATTATTATACAGAGACTTGAGTAGCTATAGTTTCTTCTTGCCAGGAGTTTCTAGCTGGATCCAAGTATTGTGCTTTTCTAGGGCTGGAGCAGAATGCAGCAGCTCAGTCTCCAAGTGTTGTGCTTTTCTAGGGCTGGAGCAGAATGCAACAGCTCAGCCTCTCTCCTAAATCATTCTAAATATTCTCTAGCATGTAGTCGGTTGGGGCAGAGACTTCAGGGAAGGGGACGTCATAGCAGCTTGTGCTTTTGCCACCCTGCTGCTGTGATAGGGAGCCTCAGCTCACTTGAGAATGTGGGAACCATCTTCACTGCCTCTCCCAGCACTCACGCTGCTGAGTCCTGTCCTACTCTCCCTGCTTGCCCACCTGAGACTGCCCTTAGGTCTAGCTGCGCTCAGGGTGGACCCAGTTCACAGCCCACTTTATACCAGTGATTGCTACTGGGGCTAGATTTACCAGAAAGGGGGGCTTTATAAACTCTTCAGTAGATGTAAACCTTTAAGGTTCAAGTGACTTTTCTCTTGGCTTGAATTGGACAGGTCACTTCCTCAATTTTTGACTTGACTTGGGCTGTGTGGTTCTACCTTGGGATTGCCTGGCAGTGAAGGGCCGGCTGTTAGCATTAATGTGCCTCATCTTCGAACTCCACTGCCCCTCAGGGCACAGCCAATTGCTAACAAACGTTACTAAGGCTGTGAAAATAGGCTTGGCGACTCCAGCTGTTATTTAGGGAGGTCAGAGTTTCTCCCTCCTGGGCCTTCCTTGCCGTGTTGTAGGCAGACACATTCGATTACATAGTTATTCTTAACACATAACAGAGTCAAAGAAAATTCTCTCCCTCTCTGATCTCATACAGACAGTTAATTCCTTTACCCTGAAATGGCTGATGGCGTTCTACCACCTACAGAATAAAGCCTTGGTCCCTCAGTGCGGTATCCAAAGGTTTCTAATCTAACACCAGCCCCCTTTCTGGCTGTGTCCTTAACCACACACCAGCCTCATGGATCTGCTTGCTGTTGCTCAATCATTACTTCCCATGCCCTTTTATGCTGATTTCTCAGGCTCGTGTGCCCTTTCTTCTCGTCTCCATCTCTTTAAATTCTTTCCGTCATTGAAATACAGGGTCAAATGTGAGCTCCTCCATAGAAACCTGCTCTATCTCCCAAACTGGAATGAATCCCTACTCCTTGAGTTTCCTTCTTATGGTCTTTATAGCACTGGCCTTGCTCAAAGATGTATTATTATAATTCATAGTATCGACTTCAGCATCCTCCACTAAACTCCCCAGCCCGCAGTATACCTCAAGTGCTTTTAGAAGTATCATTTATTGAGCATTTGCTAGGTGCAAAGCTGTGTGCTAAGTGCTTAACATGCATTGTTTCATTTAATAGCCACTATTTTTCAGATGAAGCAATTAAGAGAGATGGAGTAAAGTCCCTAAGATTTCCCAGCTTGCAAGTGGTCATGGCAGATGTTGAACCCATTTCTCTCTGACTTCAAAGCCCGTGCTTCTCACTACTAGTCTATAATGCTGTCTTTTAGTAGTCGATATATGCATGTTGAATTGATTTGGATTAAATAGGCTTTTCATTTTGACAAGAACTTATTCACGTTAAGGTGAGCTCATGGAACAGCTCCAGTCATAGCTGCTACCGCTGCCGCTGCCGCTGCCGCCGCCACCAGCTTCTTTCTGTAATTCCTTGCCAAGGAGGTTGCCTAATAGAGGGTCAGGAAGATTAAGAACCCCAGATTGTCATTAAGGATAGAGGTACATTGCTGATCTTTGCTCAGCCATGCGGTAGCTGAACAAAGGTGATGTGTTGGATGCATTTGCCATACTAAGGAAAGAACAGCCGAATGTTAACCAGCACATTAATCATGCTGACAGATGGTCTGCCTGGCTCGGGCTCTTAAACAGTCTCTTCCTATCTACCGAGCTCACTGCTGTGTACCTATTAGCCTGAAGGCAATAACATAAGACATAGGCTTCGATGGGAAACCAGGGCAGCCTTATTAATAGCTAGAAAAGGTCTGGCTCTCCACAATTTTAATCTTTATTCTGCTTGCCCAGGACACTGACCCTTTCCTTTCTATCATACCAGCTATCCCCACTTCAGTGCATTTAAAAATATATGCTCACTTTCTGATCCCACTCCCAGGATGGTTTCCAGTCACAGCTTCACACATAGCACTGAAAATTGCTACCGCCAACCAGTCAGGTAAGAGTACATTCTGAGGAAATTTGCTGTCCCTCAGCTTTATTTCTGTTGGCTCAGTGGGCAGATTCTAATTTGAACCAGGCAAAATTTAGCCTGCCTGGGGATGGTGGGCAGGTGTTGATTTTGTGACTGGCATCCAGATATCGGGCTGACATCACCTCAATAGGAGACTGAAGCTCTGTGCAGGGAGACTGGGATCTGAGTAGATCCCATCCTGATGGACCTGCACACGCTCTGATTGGCAGTGCCTTGACCTACTGTCTGTGGAGATATATATCCAAATATTGCTATCTACATTGCTATCTATCTATCTATATCTATCTATCCTTTCTATTTGTGATGAGTCCCACTCAACTCAATGGGCAAACCCAGACGGAGGCAAAGATAGATAAACAAACCTCCCATCCTCAGATAAGGGGCTGGGATGAGGTGGAGTAAAGGAAAGAAGCTTTTGGTAAAAAACAAATATATTAAGAGCAGAAAAGGACAACATATGATAGCTTCTCCTTCCCCCTACATTTTGTTTTTGAAACAGGGAAGATAATTAACATGTTGGAGCACCTCGTCAGTGTTGGGCAGTTTTCATATGGAATCTCATTTCGTCCTCACACTGAACTTTGAAGATAAGTTTCTGTGGTAGTTTGAATCATGTACCCCAACAAAAGTCATGTTCTTAGTCTTAGTCCACATTCCTGTGGGTGTGAGCCCATTTGTAACAAGGACCCTTTGAAGATGTATTATCAGTTAAAGTGTGGACTCATTTGTGAATAGGATCTTCTAAGACCCTATTTAGGTGTGCCCAAGCTAAATCAGGGTGGACCTGAATCCCCATTCCTGGAGGCCTTATAAAGAGAACCCAGAAGTCTCAGAAAGACACAGGAGGATATCAAGGACAGCGCCATGTGACAGAAGACAGAGATGCAGGCCAAGAAATCTCAAGGATTGTGGCAAGCCAGCACTAGAATGCTACAGACTTGAGGGAGAAAGCAGGGTCTTACAAATACCTTGATTTTGAACTTCTAACCTTCAAAACCATAAGACAATAAATGCTTGTTTTTTTAAGCCAAACTATTGTATGGTATTGGTCAGAGCAGCTCTGGCAAAATAGGGCAGTTTCATTGTCCCTTTTTTATAGAAAAACAAAACAAAACAAAGAAACAAACAAAAGCAAAACAAAACAACTGAGAGCTAAAGTCACAGAGCTGGGAACTAATGCACATTTATCTGCTTCTAATGCTCACTTCTGTTTGCCATGATGAACTGTCACATTTCTCAACACATTTCACACTGCCTTTTCTCTGAAACAAACCAATTAGTAGTGAGAGGAGGTAAAATGTTAGGAAGAATCAATACTTTCTCCTTTATTGCTATGTTTAAGGGAGAGTTCTATGCCAAATTGCCCAAAGCACTTTATGCACTCTTAGAATACTCAAAGTTGCAACTCTTGGTCAATACACCCTACAACTCTAGAGGAAAGTTCTCTACCCAGAGCCTCTGTACTAGAAACACAGGGCATTCAATATGTCCTCCTTGGTTTTTCTGTTTTTTCCGGCAAAAAATATAATAATGGTTCAAGGTCAGGCCAATTGCTTGAAATTGAATCCTGGAGGTGTGATACAGTTTGACACAATCTTGGTATATTTTGAATGAAGTCTTCATTGGTTGTTAACATCTGAGTTTTCTAAGCCTTGCTAGATTGGGAAATGGGCCAGGGCAATTTGCAATCCTGATGATAGAGTCCTGAGACAGACAAAATTACTGTTTTGGGCCAAAATATTAGTATTCACTCTCCTGGGGGTATGGATACAATTGGCAGACCAAACCTCAGAAGGCATAACCTGGAGGCTTCTTATCTGCTTAGCCAATCCACAAAACATAACTTCTTAAATAACTCACACACTGGCCCTAAATTCAAGAGACTTCTCAGGAAATCCTAGGAGAAATGGACTCGTTTTGGGTGTGGTTAGTAGGATATGTGAAGACACAGTCATTTAGGGAATTTATTTCCTTGAAACTTACTGAAGAACATGGAAGCATAAGAAGGGTGGGAGGAAAGAGAAGGGCAAGAAAAATTACATACACTGTAGTTTACTTTATTTTTAGTTACACATGGTGTCATTGTGTATATTTTAAAAAATAATTTGTGAAGTCTTTTTTGGTCTTTTATGAGTTTTTTTTCTTCCTTTTCAAATGTGTTTTGTTGTAAGCTAGCAGAAACACAAGTTGTTTTTGGTTTTTTTTTTTTTCATACTTGTCATCCTAATGATTAAAACTAGGTATTAAAGTTTGCTTCCTATGACTGACCCTTCCAATACACAGGGATTTTATAAATTTAAAGCCAGACTAATTGAGTTGGCTGCATTTTCTATGTTCCCCACTTTCATCTGGCTGTTTGTGAGATCCAATTCACCAATACTGAATTGGTTGGTGAGAACTGAAAACTACCTGAACTGAAATGTACTGTATGACCTCAGGGTTCTCTTCCCTTCTTCTCACCTTTGCTCCTATTTCCACCTGATGCCCATTCCTGTTGGAAAACATTGGGGAGCGTGAAAATGTATTTCTCACAATGGCAAGGAACACTCTTCCTCACAAGACTGCATTGGTGACACCTTGGTCTATTTAAAGAACAGTGTAGGATGCATTGTGATTGATTCCCCAGCATCCACTGGAAGTTGACCTTTCTCCCCCAAGCCAGTCATGGAAATTCCATCTCCCATGACAACTACTGGTTTTGAGGTAGGCAACCTAGGTCAATCTGATCTATAGAGATTTGCCTGAGGATCTAGAGAAGCCAATCTCTCTGGTTCTGTTTCCCTGTCTGCAGAATGGAGGCAATAATAGTGACTAACTCATTGGTTGTTTGAAGAGTATATGAGTTGTTACTTAAACACCTGGCACATAGTAAGTTCTCAGTAAAAGTTTTACTATTGAGTGGAGAGAGTCTACAGCCTCAGGCAGAATAATCCCACCCATCTTATGCATGGGATATAAGCCCCCTCTCACTTGGAGGTAGAGTGGACATCACCATGCCAGACTCCTCAGGACTGGGGGAAGAGTTATGGACTAGAGTGGACTTACTGGTATTCTGTTATAGACATATTGTGATTCAAGCAATGGAAGAATTTACATCATTGATGTGGAGCCAGTGGCCACTGCATGCTTTCAGGGCAGGGAAAGGGAGAAGCAGTTGTAATACAGGGGATTTTTTGGGACTTGTGAATTATCCTGAATGACATTACAACAACAGATACAGGCCATTTTACATCAGCATATAACATGCAGAACTGTGTGGGAGAGAGTGTGGTCTACAATGTGAACTATGGTCCATGCTTAGTGGCAAAGCCTCATGATGTGTATATCCACTGCAGGTGATATGCCACATTAATGAAAGATGTTTATGTGGGAGGTTGTGGGAGGTGTGGGAGGTGGGGAACATGGGAATCCCTGTAATTTTTGTGTAACATTTATGTAATCTAAACATTTTTTAAAATATTTTAAAAAAAGTATTACTGTTCTTTAAAATGGGCCTATCTAATTAGAGACGCATGCAAATGCATAGTAGCTAGATGTTCACCATGATATTATTTATAATTGGAACCCTAATTATCCAAGAATAAAGAAGTGGTTAATTATGAAATATCCATCCCAAGGAATACACTGAATCTCTTAAAAATATTTGTGGTAGAATTATATTTATTGACATGGAAAGCATTTTATGATATATTATTTCATAAGAAGCAGATTGTTTCCTGGACATTGATAGAAATGCAAATATAAATACAGATATTTGGAGTCACATAGGATATCTACTAATAGTTTTGGTGGTCAGAGACTCTCAGAAGGAATCTGTGGTAGAAAGATGTTTTTTAAAATTGTGATTTTTCAAAACCTGTACAAATCATCATATGCTTAGTTATATTTTTATAAGCCGGAAAATACAGGTACAAGAAAGAAAAGAAAAGAAAATTTCCTCTATTGCTACTAACAAGATGTTTTTAAAAATCCAGGAAAATGACCTTTCAAGTCTTAAAAGGTGATTTCTATTTTCTTTTTCCATTAATAAGCATTTTCAAATCTTTCTACAATGAAGATGCATTGCTTATATAATTTTTTTTTAATTAGAGAAGTTGTGAGCTTACAAAACAATCATGCATAATGTGCAGAATTCCTATATATCTCCCCTCTACCAACACCTTGCATTGTTGTGGAACATTTGTTACAGATGAAAGAACATCATCAAAACATCACTGCTAACTATGGTCCATAGCTTATATTTGGTGTATTTTTTCCCCATAGATCACCTTGTATTAACACCATGTATTAGTATTGTACATTTGTTAGATTTCATGAGAGAACACACTCAGTTTTGTACTGTTAACCACAGTCCATCATCCAGCATATGATTCACTGTGTTATACAGTCCCATGTCTTGTACAATCCATCCAAAGTGTACACTCAGTGGCTCTCAGTTTCATTATAGAGCTGTGCCGTCATCGCCTCAGTAAATTTTAGAGCATTTTCCTTAGTTCAACAGAAAAAATTCCATACCTCCCTATTATTGACCCTTAGCATTGATATAGTCCATTCTTTTACAATGATGAAAGAATATTACAATGTCGCAGCTAATTATAGTCCATAAGAGACATTAACTGTATTTTTCCCAAGTATCACCATATTCTTAACCACCTTGCAATAGTGATGTGCATTTTCTCTATCTCATAGAAGAACATTATTGTATTTGTACTTTTAACCACAATCCTCATCTACCACTGAGTTCACTACCCTGTACAATCCCTAGATTACTCTCTAGCTCTCTTTCAATTGACATTTATATCTCTAGACTACTCCTTTCAGCCACAATCACATTTATAAAACAGCAATGTTAGTTATACTCATTAAATGTGTTACCATCAACTCAATCCATTTCCACACTTTTACAATCAAGCTAAATAAAAATTCTACATACATTAAGCATCTATATCCCTTCTCAGCCCTTATCCTATCTCTGAGTAAGCTATACTCTAGATTTTATCTCCATGTGTTTATTCTTCATATTTAGTTCATATTAGTGAGACCATACAATATTTGTCCTTTTGTGTCTCACCTATTTCACTCAGCATAATGTATTCAAGGTTCACCCATGTTATCATATGTGTCCCAATTTCATTTCTTACAGCAGCATAGAATTCCATCATATGTATATAACACATATTGTTCATGCATTCATCAGTTGATGGACACTTAGGTTGTTTCCATCTTTTGGCAATTGCAAATAATGCTGCTATGAACACAGGTGTGTAAATGTCTGTGTCCGTTTTCAATTCTTCTGTATATATTCCTAGTAAGAGGCTTCCAGGATTATATGGCAGTTCTATGTTTAGCTTCCTGAGGAACTGCCAAACGATATTCCACACTGGCTGCACCATTCTACATTCCCACCAACAGTGAAGGAGTGGTCCCACTTCTCCACATCCTCTCCAGCACTTGTAGTATTTTTTTAAAAAATAATGGCCATTCTATGAGGTATGAAATGATATCTCGTTGTAGTTTTGATCTGCATTTCCCAAATAGCTAGTGATATTCAACATTTTTTTCATGTGCTTTTTCACCATTTGTATTTCTTATTTGGAAAAATGTCTATTTAAGTCTTTTACCCATTTTTAAATTGGATTACTTGCCCTTTTATTGAGTTATATGATCTCCTTATATAGCATGGAAATCAATTCCTTATTGGATATGTACTTTCCGAATATTTTCTCCCATTTACTAGGCTGCCTTTTCACCTTCTTGACAAAGTCCTTTGAAGCACAAACATGTTTAAGTTTGAAGAGGTACCATTTATGCATTTTTTTTCTTTCATTGCTCATGCTTTGGGTGTAAGGTTTAAGAAACCGCCACCTACCACCAGGTCTTGAAGATGTTTCCTTACATTATCTTCTAGGAGTTTTATGGTTCTAATTTTTATATATAGGTGTTTGGTTCATTTTGAGTTAAATTTTGTAAAACATGAGAGATAGGGGTCCTTTTTCTTTCTTTTGGATATGGATAGCCTGTTCTCCCATTACCATTTTTTTGAATAAACTGTTCTGCCCCAGCTAGGTGATTTGATAGCTTTGTCAAAAATCCCTTGACCATAGATGTGAGGGTCTGTTTCTGGACATTTAATTCAGTTCCATTGGTCTATATGTCTATCTTTATGCCAGTACCATGCTATTTTTACCACTGTAGCTAGGTAATAAGATTTATAGTCAGGAAGTGAGAGTCCTCCAACTTTGTTCTTCCTTTTTAAGATGTTTCTGGCTGTTCAGGACCCCTTATCCTTCCAAATAAACTTGATAACTGGCTTTTCCATTTCTTTTAAAAAAGGCTGTCAGAATTTTTATTGGAATTGCACTGAATCTGTAAGTCAATTTGGGTAGAATTGGCACCTTAACAATAGTCTTCCAATCCATGAATATGGATTGTCCTTCTATTTTTTAGGACCTCTTTGATTTCTTTTAGCAATGCATTGTAGTTTTCTGAATACAGGTCCTTTATGACTTTGGTTAAATTTATTCCTAAATATTTGATTCTTTTAGTTGCTATTATAAATGGAATTTTTTTCCCCTGACTTCCTCCTTAGATTGCTCATTATTAGTGTATAGAAACACTACTGATTTTTGCATATTAATCTTGTATACTTCCACTCTCATATATTAGCTCTAGGAGATTTGTTTTAGATTTTCCAGGACTTTCTAGGTATAGGGTCATATCATCTGTGAATAGCGAAAGTTTTACTTCTTCATTTCCAATTTGGATGCGTTTTATTTCTTTTTCTTGCCTGATTGCTCCAGCTAGAATATCTAGCACCATACTGAACAGCAGTGGTGACTAGGCATCCTTGTCTCGTTCCTGATCTCAACCAGAAAGTGTTCAGTCTTTCACCATTGAGTACAATGTTAGCTGTGGGTTTTTCATATATGCCCTTTACCATGTTGAGAAAGTTTCCTTTAATTCCTGTCTTTCCGAGTGTTTTTATCAAGAAAAGGTATTTTGTTAAATGCCTTTTCTGCATCAATCAAGATGATCATATGGTTTTTTTTTCCTTCTATTTATTAACGTGATGTATTATACTGATTGATTTTCTTGTGTTAAACCACTCTTTTATGCCTGAGATAAAACCCACTTGATCATGATGAATACTTCCTTTAACGTGTTGTTGGCTTCAATTAATGAGTGGTTTGTTAAGGATTTCTGCATCTATATTCATTGGGAAATGGGTCTGTAATTTTCTTTTTTTCAAAATATCTTTATCTGGTTTTGGTATTAGGGTGATGTTGGCATCATAGAATGAATTTGGTAGCAGTCCATCCTGTTTATTTTTTATTTTTTGGAAGAGTTTGAGTAAGATTGGTATTAAATCTTCTTTGCATGATTGTTAGAATTCACCTGTAAAGCCATCTGGCCCAGGGATTTTCATTCTGGGGAGGTTTTTGATGACTGTTTCAATTTCTTTACTTGTGATTGGTTTGTTGAGTTCTTAAATTTCTTCTAGGGTCAGTGTAGGTTGTTGGTGTGTTTCTAAGAATTTGTCCATTTTATCTACTTTGTTGAGTTTGTTGGTGTACAATTGTTCATAGTATCCTCTTATGATCCTTTTTATTTCTGTGAGGTCAGTAGTAATGTCCCCCCTCTCATTTCTGATTTTATTTATTTGCATCTTTTCTCTTTTTTTCTTTGTATGACTGGCTTTATCAATTTTGTTGATCTTCTCAAAGAACCAATTTTTGGTTTTGTTAATTCTATTGTTTTTTTGTTGTTGTTCTCAATTTCATTTATTTCTGCTCTTTGTTATTTTGTTCCTTCTGCTTGCTTTGGGAATGGTTTGCTGTTATTTTTCTAGTTCCTACACTTGTGTAGTTAGGTCATTGATTTTAGCTCTTCTTTTTTTAATGTAAGCATTGAGGGCTATAAATTTCCCTCTCAGCACTGCTTTCACTGCATCCCATAGGTTTTGATATGATGTGTTCTCATTTTCATTCATCTAGAGATATTTACTGATTTCTCTTGCAATTTCTTCTTTAACCCACTGGTTATTTAAGAGAGTGCCATTTAATTTTTGAATTTTCCCTTTTTCCACCTTCATTCCATTATGATCAGAGAAAGTGCTTTCTATAATTTTGATCTTTTAAAATTTATTGAGACCTGTTTTGTGAGCCAATATATAGTTTATCCTGGAGAAAGATCCATGCACACTTGAAAAGAATGTATATGGTACTGTTTGGGGGTGCAATGTTCTATATGTCTATTGAGTTTAGTTTGTTTATCTTATTATTCAAGCTCTTTTTACTTACTGATCCTCTGCCAAATGTTCTTTCCAGTGAGGAGAGTGGTGTATTGAAGTCTCCAACTATGATTGTCTATTTCTTCTTTCAGTTTTGCCAGTGTTTGCCTCATGTATTTTGGGGCACCCTGGTTAGGTCCATATATATTTATGATTGCTATCACTTCCTGGTAGATTGCCCCTTTTATTAATATATAATGTCCTTCATTGTCTCTAATAACAGCTTTGCTTTTTAAGTCTTTTTTTTTCTTTTTTTTTTTTAGGAGGTACCAGAGATTGAACCTGGGACTCCATATATGGGAAGCAGGTGCTCAACCACTGAGCTATACTTGCTCCCTTAAAGTCTTTTTTATCTGATATATGTATAGTTACTCTGTGTGTTTTTTTGTTTGTTTGTTTGTTTGTTTTTTTCAGTTACTGCATGTGTGGAATATCTTTTTCCAGCCTTTCACTTCCAATGTATCCTTGGGTCTAAGATAAGTCTCATGTAGGCAGAATATAGGTGGTTCATGTTTTCTTATCCATTCCACCAGTCTGTGTCTTTTGTTTGGGAAGTTTAATCCATTAACACTCAGTGTTATTTCTATAAAGGCAGTTCTTACTTCACCCATTTTGACCTTTCGGTTTTATCTGTAATATCTAATTTTTCCCACTCTTTTAACACTTTTACTGTAATCTTCATTTCTAGTCTCTTTTCCAAGCCTTTTTCTCCTCTTTTTTGTCTTTTCAGGCTGCAGCAATTCCTTTAGTATTTCCTGTAAAGCTCGTCTCTTGGTGACAAACTCTCAGTTTCTGTCTATCTGTGAATATTCTAAACTCGCTTTTATTTTTGAAAGACAGTCTTGCCAGACATAAGATTCTTGGCTGATAGTTTTTCTGTTTCAGTATCTTAAATATATCCTACTACTGCCTCTTGCTTCCATGGTTTCAGCATTTAATCTTATTGGGCATCCCTTGCTGAATTCTCTCGCTGCTTTCAGAATTCTCTCTTTTTCTTTGGCGTTTGGTATTCTGATTAGTATGTGTCTTGGGGTTTGTCTATTTGGATTTATTCATATTGGAGTGTGCTGTGCTTCTTGGACATGGATATCTATGTCCTTCAAAAGAATTGGGAAATTTTCTACCATTATTTCTTCAAATATTCCTTCTGTACCTTTTCCCTTCTCTTAGCCTTATTGGACATCCATGGCACATGTTTGCATGTTTCTTGCCATCATTTAGTCCCTTCAGATGCTGCTCAATTTTTTCCATTCTTTTCTTTATCTGTTCTTTTGTGTATTCACTTTCAGGTGCCTTGTCTTCAAGCTCAGTGATCTTTTCTTCTGCTTGTTCAAATTTTCTGTTATATGCCTCCAGTGTTTTTTTTTTTGTTTTTTTTTTTTTTTAAGGAGGTACCAGGGAATGAACCCAGGACCTCACACTTGGGAAGCAGGTGTTCAACCACTCGAGCTACATCCACTCCCTCCAGTGTCTTTTTTTTTTTTTTTTTAGTTAGGCTAGTAAAAAGAATTTATTTGGGAAATAGGGGAAAGAACAGAGCTTGCTGAGAAATGAGAGAGAAGATTTTTAATTTCACTTATTGTGCTTTTCATTCCCATAAGGTCTGCTATTTTTCTGTGTATGCTTTCAAATTCTTTTTTGTGCCCACACAGTGTCTTCTTAATATCCATAATCTCTTTAGCTATCTCATTGAATTTAATAAGGAAATTTGTTTGAACATCTGTGATAGTTGTCTCAACTATTTTATGTCATCTGGAGATTTAGTTTGTTCCTTTGACTTGGCCATATCTTCCTGTTTCTTAGTATGGTTGGTAATTTTTTATTGGTGTCTCGGCATCTGATTTTCTTGATATATTTATTCTGGGCTAAGTTTCTTTCTTTAGTCTAAGGCTTTCTATTTAATTGGCTTTGTACTACAGTCCCTCTTAGATACTTGGTTAAACTGATTTTAGAACTTTATAATAGTTCGTGTTTAACCCATCTGAATTTTTTTCAGCTCTTATTAATCTGTTTCTTGCCCTTTCTCTCTGCTTGCTGGGGGTGGAGTAGGAGCCAAGGTTGCTGCTGGTACTGTAAGCTGTGGAGGCTGAAGCTGCCCATGTTGCCCCAGGAAGTGATGACGCTCCCTCCCACATTTCTCCGCTGCCACTGTTGGGGATGAAGCCACAGCCACGTGCAGTAATCCAAGTCAATTAGGCCAAGACCCCTGTAGTTGCCTGGAGAGATGAAGCTCCATGCCCCTTCCTCCCCTGCCTGTGGCAGGGATGGAGCCACAGGTGTGGGCAGTAAACTAAGCCATGTGGACCAAAAGTGACTGCAGTTAACTGGAGAGGCTGAGGAAGCACTGCTCCTCTCCTGCCCTTCCAGAGAATGGTATGGAGCCATAGGTGTGTACAACAATCTAGTCTTTGTGGGCCAAAAGCAAATGCAGTTGCTGGAAAGGCTGATGAAGCACCGCCCACCATCCTTCCCTGTCAGCGGTGGATTTGGAGCCACAGGTGTGCACAACAATCTAGTCCACGTGGGCCAAAAGTGACTGCAGGTGCCCAGAGAGACTGGTGCAGTTCTCCCCAGCTTCCTCCCTGCGGGAAGTGGGGGTGGAGCTCAGGCTAGGGCAAAACTTTCACCTGAATGGAAAGAAGCAGGTCCCTACTGTCATTGTGATTTTCAATCAGCCCCACTTCCCTTATGCTGGAGGTGGAGTTAAAATGGAGGCACCGGCCCCTTTCTGACTTAGGTCAAATTTTGGTTTCTTTAGGATTGGACTTTAGCCAGCTTTTATTAATCAGTAGCTGAAGTCAGTGCCTGACTGTCTCTTCCGCCCCTGTTTTTGGGAAATGGAGCTCACAAATCCAGCCAGGGAAAAACTCCAGAGAGTCCTGCCCCACAGAGGGGGATGGGCACCAGCCTCTGCAGCGTGGAGTGCTCTACTCATGAATCTTCATCAGAGATGGGCATTCTCTTTTTTCAGCTCTTCCAAGGATGTTGCAGGATGCTCTTCTAGTCTCCTGAGCCCCCAAACAGGTGATTTACATAGCTCTGGCTGATTACTAACTGCCCTGTAGAACGAGCTGACTCTCGGAGTGCCCTACTCTGTCGCCATCTTCTGCTTCTATAACTTTTAAAGCTATTAAACCCCTATATTTATTTTTAAAAGCAGTTTTATTCACTGACCATACAATGCATTCAAAGTATACAATCAGTGGCTCTCAGTATAATTACAGAGATTAAACCCATATATGTTAAAGTCATTTTGCCACAGATTTCTCACTGAGACTTTCTGATTCAGCTCCATTCAACAAATATTTATAATGGGCCTACTAGGTACCAGGCACTTTGATAGCTGATTTACAAAAACATGTGCAGTCCACCCTCTAGAGTTTAGATTGTATCAAATCATTCCAAACCAAAGAAAAGGGAAATGCATTTGACTTGGTTGCCTCTCCTGACAGGAGGTGGAGGGGGGGGACTGGGGATTCTGTCTCCACATTGTCACTCTGCCTTGTCCATAGTGCCTGAACCAAGGACTAGCAGATAAATGGTTAGCCCCGTAATGTTCATCAGCCTTCCTCACTGCCATTCATCACCCTGATTAAACATATATAATCAAAGTAAAATAGTACTTCTTCTTCCAATGCAACTTTAAGACAAGTCCCCTAACCTCTGGTTCCAATCAGATTGCTCTCCATAAGTTCCTTCCATATAGAAAATCTGAAACTGCTTCTACTTGTGGAAGGAAGGCAAGTCTATCCGCCACCCCCACCCCCCGCCCCCAGATGGCTCCCTCCTCTGTTTGCTCACTGTTTTTGCTCATTATTTGCTTGTTGTCTGTTTTTTGTTTTTGTTTTTTTTTCTTTAAGAGGCACCGGGAACTGAACCTGGAACGGGAGGCGGGCACTCAACTGCTTGAGTCACATCCTTTCCCCCAAGTCTATTTTAAGGGCTTAGTTCAGTTTGGTCACTGTATTGAAATGGTCTCAGAATTGAATGTCACTTATAGTCTAATTTCTGGGGTTCTGAGGGGATGAGCACATAGAAGAAGAGAAAATTCCCTTTCTTGTTTTTTTTTTTTAATTTTCAAATGGGAAGGTGTCTGTCACAAAAGGATAATGTAATATAGTACATTCTTGGCAAAGTACTTAGCAGGTACTCCATTGGAAAGGGATTTGAAAGGTTCCCATTTATGCCTTTTTCTAGCATTTTCATGGTATTTGGAATGGTATTGAAACTGTGTAAAAACACAATGGCAATACTCTGTGACAAGGCAAAAGAAACATGTTTTGATTCTGAAGAAAAGCTGTCACAAATGTCTCTTCTTAGCAGGCTTTAGAGGAAGTTTTTAATAACTATGCTTTCACTAATCGCTGTAAGTTGAAAAGTGTACGTAGGAAGGGTATGAGTGGTAATGATAGTAGAACATTAGAAAAATGAAAAGAGGAGTGAAGGAAAAAAAGATATAAAAAAAGAGTAGCAGTGTACTTATAGCCAATATTCAAGACATTTTTAAGACATTTTAAGAAAATTGACAAAACATGATTTTTAATTGGTCGTGAAGGTGAGTGATAATATTTGTGGGGTTTGTTTTAGATGACTGTGATGAGAGCACAGTATAAAACAAAAAGCAGAAATACCAAATATGCCTAAATAAAAACACCCACTAACATTAATGGGTCAGATTCATATATTCATCTGGAGCCAGACACAATCATTCATTAAAATCTAGTCTTTTGCAGACAGAAATCTGCCCAACACAGCCTGTTCGCAGCATCTTAAGCCATAAATGAGCAGTTTTGGTGTCATGGTCTTGGGACCCTGTTGCATGAATGAGCCTTAGATTGCCACTTGTGATAGGGTGAGAAAATGCTAACCCCACCCTGATTTAGAAAGTGCAGCTACATTTTTTTTAAAAATTATGATAACATGAGAAGCTGCTTCAGATTTATGAATTTTTTTACTTTAATATAATGGCACCCAAGATGTACCTAAAAATATATAAAGAGTACTTCCCTACTGTATTTGGAAACCAAGAGGTGATGCCTGCCTTCTTAACAATTCCAGCATCCTCAGAGTGAGGAGATGAAAATGTATGTGATAAAATCGATGCATGTGCATAGTCAATCTGGACTACTCAGAGCCTCCTAAAGTGCTTTTGCTGTCAGCAGTAGTTGTAGTAGTAGTAGTCATCATTAGTAATAGTAGCAGCAATAGAAATAATAATTTTATTTATAATAATATTATTATAAATATTTATTGAGAGCCCACAGTGTGCCAGGCACTGTCTATCATTTTCACATTGAAAGGTTTCCAGAATTCCATTTGGTATGTTTTATTATCTTATCATTACAGAAACCCATTGAGGTAGGTGCTATTATTATCTCTGCATTTTACAGACCAGACATTGAAATTCAAATTCAAAGAGGTCCCTTAATTTGCTTAAGACCATGCAGTGGTAAATGCTGATTTCTTTTTTTTTTTTTTTTTAGAAGGTACCAGGTTCCAGGGATTGAACCTGGGACCTTGTACCTGGGAAGCAGACACTCAACCACTGAGCTACACCATCTCCTAAAATGTACTTAATGCATGTGCATGCACAAACTTGTACACACACCCCTGATGAAAAATGGGAAGTACATTTAAACCTTGGAAATTTTATGCTGAAAAAACTGACAGGCTATTACAAAAGGCCAAACCATACCTCTTTGCCTATATTCCTTCCAGACTTCTGTACTACCAAAGCTTCAGAAGAGATCCGTGATAAACTGCAGAGGTGTTCCAGGATGGATATGGTGGTTTTTGTGGCTAACAGAAAGGTCCAACTATTGTCATTTATTAGGCTAATTTTTCTGCATTTTGGGTTGGCTCTATGGGTTTCTGATTTTCAAAGTTAAAGACACAGCATCTCCATAACATGAAAAGTCACAGTGGACAGACCCATGGCTCATGAAGGCAGTGTGCTGCCTCTAACATCATGTGATTGACTCGGGAACATTAGAGCTTCATCCAAACATCCTTTCCCAACCCTTTGCTCCAATAAATTCCACTGTAGACCACCATCCCTGAATAAATCTAACTGTGCACAAACAATGAACACATATCTTCCTACTACTTCTCCTTTTGAAACAATTTCCTAATGTACTATGCACATTCTTATTTACATATGTTAAAAAGATCTTTCTTTTTTTCCACTTATTTCCATGATGGAAATATTTTTATTTTTGCCAAGCATAATGATATACTGCCTGTTGTAAAAATTTAAACAATGAAATATATAAAGTAGAAAATGAAAGTTTGCTGCAATCTCATCCCAAATGTCATGATGATTATAATAAAAACCAAAATAACATATTTTAAGTGCTATGTGTCAAGCTAAGCTTTGCAGATGCATTAGCACATAGATTCTCACAGTAGTTCCTATGAGGCAAGTACCTTTATTTCTCCATTTAGTGCATGAGGGAACTGAGGGACAGAAAGTTAAATAATCAGTACAATACCTCACAGGTAGTAAATAGTGAAGCCAGACCCTGAGCCCTTGTGGCTTGACTCCAGCATCCATGCCCTGATGTCCATATTAAACCAGATCTGGTCTGATCACTGGGGCATTCTTCAAAAATTCGAAAAAAGAAATGATAAAAATGAACTTAACTGAAAATGTGCATTTGTACATTAATTTCCTAACCGTTAATATAACACCAATGCTTATTCTTGAGGATGGTTAGGCCAGTTGGCTTGTGTCTTTCTTAAGTCACACCCTCAATATAACTTTTAATTGCTGTGATGTTTTAGTGGGGTGAGTAAATTCTTTAGAGGTTTGTTGTTGTTGTTGTGTTTTTTTTTTTGTTTTTTTTTTAAGAAAGGCTCTTTTGTGGAGTTTTCCCAAATCAATTAATTTAGTTTTAATAGAAGCAACTCTTTCTTTCTGTTCTTATATTTTATCATTTTGTATAATTTTTAAAGAAACAAGGTCATTATGATAACAGGTGTAAAATGGACTTTAACCAGTTTGGGTACCAAAAACAACTGATTCTTAGTAAGCCTAAATACAACAGTTTTGAAAGGCCAATGTGTCTGGGCCATACCAGCTCTAAACATTCAGCTGCCCTGGGCACCAGCCTGAGCCTTTGACAGAGGGCAATCAAGCCTGTGGGTGAATTGGTAAAGCCTGGCTGAGTTAAGAAAGCATCTGCAGTACCAGGTAAAGAGTTCTTGATCACACTGAGAGACTCCACGCAGAAGTTACCCACTGAGAGGGACTGGTTTCTTTCCTATGCATCTAAGGTTGTGTGCACTTATCAATGCCTGTTTGCCTGCTTCCTATTCATTTTTCTGCATCTTTTGTATGCAAGTTGGTATATATTTCTAATTTCAATTTAGCCATGGCAACCAAGTCTTCAAAACATGATCATTAAAAAGTGCAGTGAATTTCCCAGGAAGGAAAAATTCTGAGACTGGAGGATACTAGAAAAATGAAGCAGAGAACTGAAGTTAATTATTATTAATTATAGCATAAAACCAGTCATTAAGAACTGCTTTTGTGGGAAAGTCCTGTATTTTCACTGGGTTTACTGATAGCAGTATTTCTCAAAGTATGGGCTGCAGACCACCTATTATCAGAAATCACCTGGGCTACTTATTAAAATGCAGATTTCTGGGCCTCAGAACCTCTGGGAAGGGGAACCTGGACATACGTATGCTAGCGTAGGCATAATAAAATTTAGGAATCATTGACAACCAGAGAAATCACAAATCTACTGTCACAGGATTGTTGTAAGGCCCTGTAATATGACCTGGTCCCTGCCCCACCATTTAGTGAAACAATCTACCCATCTTTGAACCTGCCCTGCTGTTCTCGGCATTAGTCCCTCTGGACTTGTTTCCTCTTCTTGGAATGTACACGTTCACCCTTTCTTTTCTTACCGCACTAGGAAAATCCCTGCTTGTGCCCTCCTTTCCAGTCCCATCTTGGATGTCTTATTTCCTAAAGCAAAGCTGCTGTGTTCCTGCACTCTGCCCTAATCCCCTCCCCCCACCCCCAGAACATGGTGTTTCTATTATAGCATATATAGCCCTGATTTGCTATTATGTTTTCACTTGTTTATCTCTCCTACTATATTGAAACCCAAGAAGGCAAAGATGGGATTTTACTCATCTGTGTTTCTTCAGCATATATGCCCATGCTCGGCAAATAATAATGATCAACAAATATTTGCTGAAAGAGTGAACAAATGATATGGGGGAAATATGCTTTCCACTTATTCTCCCACCATGCTGAGACTGGAAGCATGAATGCTTTCTAGCTGTGATGCATTCCTCTGGCTGTGCAATGCTTCCTTTCAAGTCTGGGTAGGGTAAATTGAAGGAATAGGAGGCTTCTTGTAGTGGTCATCCTTGCAAATCTCTTTATAGCCTTGAAAGAGGGATCAAAGGCATAGCCCTGTGCTCAAGCCTTTGTTATTACTTTCTCTTTGCAGCTAGGGCCTAAAAGGGTTTTGTGTATTTATTACCACAGACTTTGATCTAGATTGGTTGAGGTGGATGGTACCTTGTTCACAGTATGTTACCAATGAGACTATTCAAGTAATGCAATAAGGGGATGTCTGAGTGACAACCAGGTGATGCTAAAGAAATGTATGGGTCTATTTCATTAGGCGTAATGCATTCTCAGCAGATGCTGGTCTGTATGCATAATGTGATTCTTGGGGTGCCACAGTAGAGACTCTCTGTTACAGTGAGGTAATTACATTACCTTGCCATTTCCAGACTTATTAAGAGGAAGCCTGAGTTCTCCCATCAGTTTGTGCATCCTGTTCCCATTCAGAGTTACTGTATTTCCCTAAGGTCACCTTTCAGTCAGTCCACACCTCTCCTTGACCCTGCCTGACAGCTGGACCCTCAGTGTTTTCTAGTCCTGGCCCTGCGTGGTTGCAGGATTGTGTGGCAAAGAAAGAAAAGCTCTTTGAAGACAGAGAGGCTGTCTTTATATTCCTTATTGGAATGTTCCCCAAAGTGAGATGTACCCACTATGGATGTTTTTAGGTGGTTCATGGATGAGCATTTAAAATTGTTGTTATAGATTTATTTTAATATATATTAGAAAAAATAAGATTTGCACATTAAACCTGTGCTTTTACATACTTGATGTTTACAGGGAGGATAAAATGGGTATTCAAGTTTAAAAGTTAGTCAACTTAAAGGAAAATTAACGAAAATTCTGTTAAAGGTTATATGAGAAAGTGATTAAAATAATTAAGGTGATATTTCAATAAAGTGTGGGAAATATTGTGATATAGTATAGTTCCTGGTACATGGTAGTCACCTAGTAGATATTTACTGGAATGGATAATAAAATATTAATAATAGCTAAAGTGTATTGTATGCTCTTTTTTTGTGCCCAGTCACTGTTAGGAGTTTTAAACACAATATACAATTTGATCTTGACTTAGAATATGTGCCCTTTTATCTTCATTTTACACATGAAGTAGCTGAGGCATAGAAAATAATTCAAACAGCTAGTGGTGGTAGGTGCACTCTCTGCCACCAAACCCCATGCTCTCAAGTATACTTCTATGGGTCCTCACATAATATATATTAAAAGTAAAAAGGGAGTCTTTATTTCTAGTTCGACCTGAGTTCCCTAAGGTGGTAAACATTTTTCAACACGTTGAAAGCCCAATTAACTCTTTTGTGATGTACCTGCTGCCAGTATTAGGCATTTGATAAATTATTTTGGAGTTTGCCTGGTTAAACAATGTGAGCATTTTGTGAAGTCTTACAAGTCCTGGCACAAGCCTAATTTTCGGTCTTTTCTACGTCTCATCCGGACTGGAATTCTTCTTCAGTTTCACCGTCAATGTTGTGAGAATGTTATGCAATGGTTTATGGTGAGCGTTCCAGGGACCTTATCATATGCTGACCTAACAACATATCTCAAACAACTTTTATGGCAGCGATGATACTCTGCTTTGGACAACTGTATTGCTTGACTCAAAAAGTGGCTCTGAGGATCATCAAGACATGAATATCAAAAGTGCATGTGAAGATACTGACTGAGAGTGAAATAAGAGCATTTTTCAAAATTACTATTTTAATTAAAAAATCTTATCAGTTGATATTTGTCTATTTCATTTATATTACTAACTAGTTTACATTGAAGTTGATCAAAAGCCCTCCCCCCCCTTTGCTTTATATTTAGCACACGCGTTTTGGAGTGTCATGCTGTGCCAGACACAATGACCTATTAAGCTGGATAGCAGAAATGTGCCAAATATTGATTATCTTACAACGTGTGAAATCAAACCTGGCTATATTCTGGAAAGAAGTGCTCATATCTTCGGGGAATCTCAGGTTACCAGTACTTCTAATTTACCCCAATTGTAATCTTTTAAAATTTAAGACTATGTGCCCTTTCTATGAAGAGTCCCCACCTTATGAAGTCAGGAGGATGAAAGGGATAAGATTAACATTATAGATTTTTCTAGTTTCATTATAATTAGAAATCATTCCTCACATTTTTTTATTTTTGTGTGACTCATGTGCTACCTCTGATAGAACATGGGTGGCATGGTTTGGAAGAGTTTCTATGCTGAGTGACATCTCTTAAAAGCTGGAAATGGTTATTTTTCTCTTCATATGCTTCTTCACATTTTCCATGATCATTTCAGGGAAGAGATGGGTCAGACCATAAGTAGATGATGGACATGATGGACATTTCATATATAATACAAACGCCAATTCTTGATAAAAACCTCACTACCGTTTTGGGGAAAATCAATGATCCTATCACTTATCATTGAGACTGGAAGGGAACTTTGAAAACCTTTCTCCAGAATTTCTGAAAATGTGTGTCATGTGTCACCTGCTTCAAAATCATCTAAGGTGCTCTGGTAAAAAAACAAAACAAAACAGATTCCTGGTGTCCTCTTCAGACTGGCTGAATCAGAGTCTCTGAGGGAGGCCAGGGAAGATAAAATTTTAATAATCTTCCCAGGTAATTCTTATGAACACTAGAATTTAATAATCCCTCATAGTACATGGAATTGAGGCATGATTCAGTGAGGTGACTTATCAGTGGTAAACTAGGCAGTAAATAACATTTCACCCTGTTCAAACCCACCTAGGTGAGCTGTGATTTTTTAATTCACTTGACATGCATCTTTCTGCCTCAGCTGCATAGTTATATAACTTAATTACTTCTTAGTTTAATTTGACGGCCTTATTCTATTAGATAAGATGTGTTAATTACTCTGATGGCAATATGTGGTAATAATGGCTCAGTGTTACACTAATAATTTCAAGATCATGAATAATATGCAACACCTCTGTGTCTGAGCCATTATTAATTTGTTTCACTAGCACTGAAGTATTTAAAATTCAGTTTCAAGCATGTCTTCTCAGAGGAAAAAAAAGAATAATGCATGTTTTGAAAACTCTTACCTTTATTCTGCTCTTAACTCTGTCCTTGCTATCAAAATTAGCTGTATATTGTACCTAATTAGTGAGGTAAAAATCCAATTTCATTTCATTTTTAAAAAATCCAGGTAAATCAAAACAAAGTCTTTGCTAATAAAGAAGGAGAAAGGGTAGGAACAATATAAATTGTGTGCAATTGTATCACTTATAATGAACCTCAAGGGATAAGAATAACTGTATAAGCAGAATTTTTTATTGGCCCAAGTTTGCGATGTTTCTTCAACAACTAAAAAAGGAAGAGAAGGAGGAAGGAAAAGGAGGGAGGGAGAAAGGGAGGAAGGAAAACGAGGGAGGGAGGATGGAAGAAAAAGAGAATATGTCCTGCTCCTCGCTTGCTTGATGGTTAAGCAGTGGATACCTAGGTAGAATAGAAGGGTAGTGGACACTTCTTCTGTCTGCCTGCTCAGGATCCATTACTCTTTATTCTGGCAATAGTACCCAGATGCAGAATGATCCCTTCCCTTAGTCTATGTGGGAACCACTTTCAAGATCCACAGTTAGGTAGTCAGCTTAGGATTGACCAATTGGCATATTCCATCCACCTGAGAATTTGATTGGCTTAAGGATGGCACGTGGTTCAAGTTGGTCCAAGCAGAGAACTTCTAGAAGAATTGGGAAAGAGAAGGTGAGGGCATAAACTTGGAGCAACAGGCAATCGTCTTGATAGGGAAATCTGCCATCACAAAACAAAACAGGGCTGAAGCAAAGGGGCCACAAGACCAATTCCTATTGACAGAGTTTAAGTCCCTGAATCCAGCCATATCTAAAGCCACCTAGTATTATTTTTATACCACTATGTAATAAAACTATTCTCTCTTTTGCTGAAGCCATTGTGAATTGGGTTTCTATCACTTGGGACAATTACAACAAAAAAAGTGGTATTAAAAAGTTTATAAACCTTCTGATCTCACAAATTACCCAGAGTGGGTTTGCTTTGAGTCTTGCATGTGTCTCCCTCAGTCTCCATGGAGACCAATGGAGCAGATGAGTAGCTGGCCTGGAATAGAGTAGGGTGATCATAAAATGTATCATCCAAATCAGGATACCTTTTTTTTTTTTTTTTTTT
>JAQZBX010010319.1:0-44508 GCA_029593785.1 Cabassous unicinctus | reverse complement strand
GTAAATGAAAATGAGAACACAGCATATCAAAAGGTTTAGGATAAAGCAAAGGCAGTGCCGAGAGTGAAATTTATAGCCCTAAATACCTATATTAAAGAAGAAGAAAGAACTAAAATCAAAGAAACAACTGAAATGTAGAAACTAGAAAAAGAACGTAAAACCAACCCTAAAGCAAGCAGAAAGAAAGAAATAACAAAGATTAGATCAGAAATAAATAAAATTGAGACCAAAAAAATCAATAGAGAAAATTAACAAAACCAAACACTGGTTCTCTGAGAAAATCAATAAAATCAACAAACCTTTAGCAAGACTAACAAAGAAAAAAAGAGAGAAGATGCAAATAAATAAAATCAAGAATGAAAGGGGTGACATTGCAACTGACACCACAGTAGTAAAAAGGATAAGAGGATATTATGAGAAATTGGATGCCAATAAATTAGACAGCCAAGATAAAATGGAAAATTTCCTAGAAATGCACAAATAACCTACACTGACTCTACAAAAAAATAGAGGAACTCAACAAACCAATTAGAAGTAAAGAGATTGAATCAGCCATCAAAAATCTTCCAACAAAGAAAAGTCCAGGACCAGATGGCTTCACAGGTGAAATCTACCAAAGATTTTGAGAAGAATTAATACCAATTCAGTTTAAATTCTTCCAAAAAATTGAAAAGGAGGGAAAATTACCCAACACATTTTATGAAGCCAACATCATCCTAATACCAAAGTTAGCTAAAGCTACTACAAGAAAAGAAAATTAAAGGCCAATCTCTCTAATGAACATAGATGCAAAAATTGTCAACAAAATACTCACAAATTGAATCCAATAGCATATATTTTGTAAAGATATATTCATTTATTTCTCTCTGCCCCCCTCCATTGTTTTGTGCTCATTGTCTGCTCCCTATGTATTCTTCTGTGTCTGCTTGTCTTCTCTTTAGGTGGCACTGGGAACTGATCCTGGGACCTTCTGTAGTGGAGAGAGGCTGCTCAATCTCTTGTGCCACCTCAGCCCCCTGGTCTGCTGTGTCTTCTATTGTCTCTCTTTTTGTTGCATCATTTTGCTGTGCCAGCTTTCTGCATGGGCCAGCACTCTATGTAGGCTAGCACTCCTGCATGGGCCAGCACTCCATGTGGGCCAGTACTCCGCACGGGCCAGCTCGCCATGCAGGCCAGCTTGCTTTTCACCAGGAGGCCCCGAGAATCGAATCCTGGACCTCCTATATGGTAAATGGGAGCCCAATTGCTTGAGCCACATTTGCTTCCCTCCAATAGCATATTAAAACAAGTATACATCTCAATCAAGTGCATTTTATTCCTGGTATGCAAGGGTGGTTGAACATAAGAAAGTCAATTAATGTAATTGTGGCAGTTTGAGATTATTTTATAAATCCTAAAAAGAGAAAGATCACGTTTGTAAATGAGTCTATTCCTCTGGGTGTGATACCCTTTGATTGTATTAAATTCAGTGAGGGACCTCTGATTACATTTACTTGATAAAATCAATTTAAGGCTTCTAATTGGGCCATGTCAGTAAGACATAAATCAAGATGAGTCCCTTCCCCCTTGGTGGGCTGATATAAATGGACACTCACTCAAGAAACACCCGGGAATAGGAGAAAAGTTTATCATTTTGATCCTGCCATGTGACAGAAAGGAGAAGGCTCAAGCTCAAACAGCAACGGCCCCAGGGGATAGATGAGCTCTTTGCCTGATAGCTTACAGATGACCTTCAGAAGAAAGCCAAGACTGATATAGAAATCCCAGAAAGAAATGAGCTCTATGCCAGGAGAGAAAGGGAGCCCTGGGAAACAAGCCCTATGCCAGCCTGCTGCTGAAAGAGGGGAGAGATTAGCAACCATCTTGCTTCAACACATGGCAACTAACTTTGGTGAGAAAGCAACCTTGAGTTGGACTCTTCAGGCCTTGTAACTATAACCTTTTTTCGCAAATAAATACACTTTATAAAAGCCAACTGATTTCTGGTATATTGCATCAGTACCCCTTTGGCAGACAAATACAGTAATACAGAACATTAACAAATTGAAGCGAAAAAAATCACATGATCATTTCAATTAATGCAGAAAAGGCAGTTGACAAAATCCAGCATCATACCTGGATAAAAATGCTTCAAAAGATAGGTATAGAAGGAAACTTCCTCAACATAATAAAGGGCATATATGAAAATCCCACAGCCAACATCATACTCAATGGGGAGAGGTTGAAAGCTTTCCTCTAAGATAAGGAAAAAGACAAGGATGCCCACTGTGAGCACTGTTATTCAATATTGTGCTAGAAATTCTAGCTTTAGCAATTAGGCAAGAAAAAGAAATAAAATGTATCCAAATTGGAAAAGAGGAAGTAAAACTCTCACTATTCAAAGATGACATGATCTTTTATTTAGAAAATCCTGAAATAACTACAACAAAGCTACTTGAGGTAATAAATGAGTTCAGCAAAGTGGTAGGATACAAGATCTGCACACAAAAATCAGTAGTGTTTCTATACGCTGGTAATGAGCAAGCTAAGAAGGAAATCAAGGGGAAAAAATCCATTTACAGTAGCAACAGAAAGACTCAAATATCTAGGAATTAATTTAAACAAGCATGTCAAGGATCTGTATTCAGAAAACTACAAAACACTGCTAAAGGAAATCAAAGAAGACCTAACCAAATGGAAGGGCATTCCATGTTCATGGATTGCAAGGCTAAACATCATGAAGATTTCAATTCTACCCAAATTGATTCATAGATTCAATGCAATACCAATCAAAATTCCAACAGCATACTTTACAGAAATATAAAAGTCAATTACCAAATTTATTTGGTAGGGAAAGGGGTTCCAAATAGCCAAAAAATTCTATAAAAGGAGAGCAAAGTTGGAAGACTCAAGCTCCCTGTCCTTGAAGTGTATTATAAAACTACAGTGGACAAAACAGCATGGTATTGGCATAAAGATAGACACATTGATCAATAGAAAGAAATTAACAGTTCAGAAAAAGACCCTAACCTCCTCTGGTCAACTGAGTTTCAATAGTCCTACCAAGTCCACTTTTCTGGGACAGAACAGTGTCTTCAATAAATGTTGCTGGGAGAACAGGATATCCAAAATCAAAAGAATGAAAGAGAACTTCTATCTAACTTTCTATACAAGAATCAACTCAAAATGGATCAAAAACCTAAACATAAAAGCTAGGACCATAAAACTCTTAGAAGACAATGTAGGGAAACATCTACAAGACCTTGTAATATGTAGGGGGGTTCTTAAATCTTACACCTGAAGCACAAGCAACAAAAGGAAAAATAAATAATGAGACTTCCTCAAAATTAAATAAATCAAGACATTAAATTAAACACTTCTGCACCTCAAAGGACTTTGTGAACAGGGTAAAAAGGCAACCTACTCAATGGGGGGAAATATTTGGAAATCACACATCCAATATGGGTCTATGCCTTGATTTGGCCTTTGAACTTTAGGCTGTTACTTCTAAATAAATCCCCATTATAAAAGCCAAAAGCTTTCTGTTACTTTTCATTTACCTTTGGCAGATTAATACATAGGTATATACCTAGCAGAATTGAAAGCAGTGACATGAACCGACATCTACACACCAATGTTCATAGTGACATTATTCACAATTGGCAAAAGATGGAAACAACCTAAGTGCCCATTAACTGATGAACGGATAAACAAACTGTGTATATACACACAATGGAATATTATTCAGCAGTAAGAAGAAATGAAATCATGAAGCATATGACAACGTGGATGAAACTGGAGAACATTATGCTGAGTGAAGAAAACCAGGCACGAAAGGATAAATAGTATATGACTTTGCTATTAAGAACTAAATATAATGAGCAAACTCATGGAGTTAATAGCTAGAATATAAGTCACCAGAAAAAAAGAATGAGATTAGGGAATAGAGAGCTGAGGTTTAATCTGTGCAGAATTGGTAAAAAGTCATTTGTAAATGTTTGGATATGAATAGAAATGGTGAAAGCACTCATAGCATTGTAATTAGTAGTGTTAAAATATGGGTATGTTTGTGGTTTGTTTTTTGTTGTTGTTTATTTTGAAGTAATGAAAATGCGTTAATATTGATTGAAGTGATGAATGAATAACTCAGTGATTATACCAAAAGCCATTGATTACACACTTTAGATAAATTTTTGACCAAAAAATAATAGGTTGTGTTGTGGGAAAATACACCAAATATTAGATACGGACTATAGTTAGTAGTAATACTTTGATGATGTTCTTTCATAATTTGTTACAAATGTTTCACAATAATGCAAGATACTTATGGTGGGGTGATGTATGAGAGCCTTATATGATGACATGCACATTTGTTTTGTAAGTTCAAAACTTTTACTCTACACTTATTTTTATGTATGTTCATGAATGAATGAAATACTTCAATAAATTGATTTTAAAATGAATAAAATGGGCAAAAAACTTGAATAGACTATTGTCCAAATGAAAAATACAAATGGTGAAAAAAAACATGTAAAAAAATATTTAGCATCACTAGTGATTAGGGAAATGCAAATCAAAACTACAGTGAGATATCATTTTACACCTATTAGAATGGCCACTATGCAAAAGTCAGAAAACTACAAGTGTTGAAGAAGATATGGAGAAATAGGAACGTTTATTCACTGTTGGTGGGAATGTAGAATGATACAGCCACTGTGGAGGACTGTTTGGCAGTTCCTAAGGAAGTTGAATATAGACTTGTATGGGACCCGGCAATACCACTACTGGGTATTTACGCAGAAGAACTGAGAGCAGTGACATGAACCGACATCTGCACACTGATGTTCATAGAGGCATTATTCACAATTGCCAAAAGATGGAAACAACCCATGTTTCCATCAACCTATGAATGGATAAACAAATTGTAGTGTGTGCATATGATGGAATATTATGCAGCTGTAACAAGAAATGAAGTTGTGAAACATGACAACATGGATGAACCTGCAGGACATTATGTTGAGTGAAGCAAGCCAGACACAAAAACACAAATACTGTATGATTGTGCTATTATGAGCTAAATATGTTGTGTAACTGCATGGAGTTAATAATTAGAATATAGGTCACCAAAAAATGGAATGAGGGTAGAGAATAGAAAGTTTCGGGTCAATCTGGCCAGTACTGGTAAAAAGGTTGTTTGTAAAGCTTTGGAAATGAATAGACATATTGAAAACACATCATAGTGTTTATAACTAGCAGTGCTATTATATGGGTATGACAGTGGTGGAAAAGGAAAGTCTAAGGACATATATATTACTAGAAGGAAAGCTAAAAATGTAACATGGGACTGTATAACATAGTAAAACCTCGTGTGAAATATGAAAATGCATAATATTGCTTATATAAGACTGTTTTTACAAACTATAAATACAAATAAACTAGAGAGACAAAAGCAGAGTAGCAGCTAGGTACTGCAGGGGAGGCACAGAGAGATTGAGAAGTGATGGGTTTTTGTTTGTTCTTATCATTATTATTATTATTATTATTGGAATAATGTAAATGCTTTAATAATGATTGAGGTGATGAATGTACAACTATGTGATTTTACAAAACACCATTTTTGTGCACTTAGGATGAATTTATGCTTATGTAACAAAATAATTGATTTGTTTTTTAAAAAATCCCCAGAAAGTCAGAAATTAGAACAGCAGTTTCCAGGGGCCTGGTGGGGGTAAGTAATGGGAGTTAAGACTTAAATTGTACTGAATTTCTATTTGGGGTGATGAAAAAGTTTTGGTCATGGATGGTGGTGATGATAGCACAACATTATGAATGTAATTAACAACACTAAACTGTATATTGGAATGTGCTTTAAAGGGAAATTTTTAAGTTGTATATATGTTACTAGAATAAAATATTTTTTAAAAATCTTAGGACTGTACAACATGGTGAACCTTAGTGTAAACCATTGGACTATAGTTAGTTAATAGTGCAATTATAATAATAGTCTTTCATCAGTTATAACAAATGTACCACACTAATGCAAGATGTTAGTATTGAGGGGGGTATTATATGGGAACCCTTTATTTTCTCCATGATTTTTCTGTAAATGTACAGCTTCCATAACTATATATATATATATAAATTTTTAAAAAAGAAACCACTGGAAAGAAATACTCTAGTTATTAAAGCTGAGTTTTTGTGAATAAGTGATTTTATTTTCTTTTATTTGCTTTACATATTCTCATTTCCCAACAACAAACACATAAACAATTTTGTCATAATAACAGATAAAGTTATTTTCATTTTCAAAGCAAAAAAATGTACATATTATATTATGGTCATATGTTGTATTCACTTAAAACAGTATCATCTGCCTTGATTTTATGCTTTATTAACCAGGTTTGTGTTTGAATGACTTTTAGCTTCTTCTGATATATTTGTCAATTAAAAAATATTATTTCAGGAGTGGATGTGGCTCAAGCGGTTGAGCACCCACCTCCCACATGGGAGGTCCCAGGTTCAGGTCTAGGTGCCTCCTGAAAAAAACAAACAACAAGCAAAACAAATGAATAAACCAACTCAGGGAAGATGATGTGGCTCAGTGGTTGAGCACCAGCTTCCCATATGCGAGGTCCCAGGTTCAATCCCTGACCTGGTACCTCAAAAAAAAATTTTTTTTTTCAAAAGAACATAGCCCAAATTTTAAAACAAATTCTAAAATAGGTATTCTAACTATTGTGTAATTTCTGGTCCATATGTACAGGAAGAAGGAGGAGGAGGAGAGGAAGAAGAATAACAATAACCAAAGGAGGAGGAGAAAGAAGGAGAAAAAGAAGCAGAGAGAGATAGAGAAGGAAGAGGAAAAGAAAGAAGAGGCAGAAGAAGAAGAGGCAGAAGAAGAAGAGTCCACAAAGCTATCCAGTTCCTTATAAGGTTCATGCAAAATTCAAGTTTCTTTTGGATAGTTTTCCAGTTTTGTGTTGTCTCATTCACTAATTCAATTTAAAAATTATAATAAACACTAAGCATTCTCAACCCAGCTCATCACCTTTGAATGTCTTTTATAGTAAAGACAACAATCATTTTCAAAAATTAAAAAGAAAGAAAGAAATGTTAGTAGTTAATTTCCTTTAGTCTTAACCTCCTCACACTAATTTAGCATATTGAACCCATGGAAGTAGGAGTGAAGTTCACCCAGAATCCTACTAAAGAAGAAAGCTAAATTGGATAACTGACCCTCTTTTAAAAAGATCTCAAGATTAAACATGTCAAGATGCAGGGACATTAGTTATCCTTAGAACACCCAAGAACAACCAATAATTCCAATCCGTGCTCTAGTTCATAATCTGTTACAATCATTTGCCTTTCTTTCACTCTTAAACTTACCTTTATCCTCAACTTCTGCAAGGAAGTTCCTCTTCTTCTTCATCTTAAATTAAATCTTTGATGACACCACTTTTCTCTTTCTCTAGTTCTCTTAAAAGAAGACTGGTTTGCTTATTTGTTTGTTTGCTTGTTTATATCTCTTGACATCCATGCTACCTGAAGGCCAGAAGAAGGAGTATACATGTCCTTTATTCCATCATAACCATTTTCAAATAATTTTTCCTCCTGTTTACCTAAAAAACCTCTCCTTCATTGAGGTTCACACAATTCAAATATATCATTTTTACTTAGCTTTATTTCTGCTATCTTCCAACCTGTCAATCATTCCCCCTCATTAATTAAAGACTTCTAATGTGATATCTTCCACTTTATTACTACTTCAGACATCATTTTCCATGACCTCAGCATCCACATGAAGGATAAAACCAATACCTCCACTCTATACATTCTTTCACATATTTACCCTCTCCCATCAACATGTTTCCCCTGTCTCATCTATGTCATTCATTCCTGGTCTCAGACAATGCCCAGGGAAGTAAGCAGTTAAGCAGCAGGCTTGCAATCCATTCCTCTCCCTTCACTGAGGGGTGGTCCCAAGTGACATTGTTGAATTTCCATGCAAATATACTAATAATTGACTGACCAGTGAACAAACTGGTATTAGGAAGAAAATTCTTATCAGTAAGAGGGCTTTTAGCAGAACAAGCCTAGAATCTAGAATTTATGAAGAATAATTCTCTGAAAATGTTATATAATCTATGCAATTTTGTAATTTCAAAATGGGCATATTTCATAATTTAAAATGCTCCCTGTTGTGTGAGCTAACCCATAAACCTTGTCTAGAGACCTCATCTACTACTCTAGGCCAGAAGGCATATTTGATGCAGAAAGAAGCCAGGAAGCCCACACTGGATCCCAGAGCTCTTACTGCTTTTCCTGTGTCTCATGATTGATTTTCCCCTAGGTAAATCCATCTAGTCCCATGATCTTAAATATCATCCATTTGATGTTGAACAGCAAATTTATATATTTAGCCCAGAATTATTCCCTCAACCCCATAATTTTATTTGACATTTCTATTTGAATATTTAATGGACATCTCAACCTTAGTAGGTACAAAAAAAATTCTTGATTTTTCCATCTCCTCTCTCTCATTTATCTTAAGAAATGGAGCCAATATCAAAGTGGTTCAAGCCACATATGTGGAAGACATTCTTGATTTCCCTCAAACCTGCATAGCTAATTCATCAGCAATTCATGTTCAGTCCCAATATATACCGGGACTACATTTGGTTGATTCCATCTCCACTGACGTCATCTTAGTACAAGTAAATGATTTTGGTGTGTTTACTACACCAATTTCAAATGATTCTGGAATAAACTCTTAAGTTCTGATCATCACAGCTCCCCTACTTAGAACCTTTCTGTAGCTTCTAAATGATCTGTAATAAAATCTAACATTGATTTACAGCAATGTGTATAACCAGTCTCCTGCCAACCCTTCAGTTATCATCTTACAAGATTCATAAAACTTGACTCAGTCTGACTTCTTTTTGGTTTCTCAAGCAAACTGGATACTTTTTGGCCTTCTCTCCAGCTCTTTATATAGTCTACTTTTCATTCTTTTGGTCTTTTGCCAAATTACATCGCCTTAGAAAAGCTTTCAGTTTTCAACTTGTCTAAAGCTCTTCTTCCACCGTATACTTTCTATCACTTCACCCAGATAATCTGCTTAAATCTTCTTTATTTATTGTTTTAACTAGTTACTCTTTCTCTACTCCATACTAGATATAAATTCCTTGAGTTGAACTATCTTGACTGTCTTACTTGTTACACTATTTCAGGTCCTGGAAGATATTAAACATTCAAAAATATTAGCTATTATCATTGTTACTATTTTAAAACAAATATTCATTGACTTGCTAGAATTTTCTGGGTGCTTTAGATACACTATCTCATTCCATCGTCACAACAAACTTATGAGATAGAAGTATTTTGACATATATATAGATAGAGAGAGAGAAACATGACATAAACCATATTCAGCATATTTATATTTTGACATATATGTTACATAAACCACATTTGACATATGTATACATAAAATGGGAGAGCTGATTCTTTCCAGGGTTGCAATCACTAATAAATAATGGAGAAGTAGAACCAAGATTCAAACCATAAGATTCCTTGACCAAGGCTCATCAGTATACTTTCAGTTGTCTCCTGAAAAGTTCTTCAGTCTATAATGGTTTTTCTTAAATCTGTCTATGGTAAAAAATTAAAATAAGACAATACCCTACTTGACAGATTTATTATATTCTGATAAATGTATGCAGAATACTCCTAAAAATTTATAACTCTTTGAGTAAGTCATTGTATTTATGCTAGAAGTGAAATTTAGAATCAAGGGAAATAAAAATTTTAGCAACTTTCTGATGTATGCATATTCTTTTATTAGATTTTTTTTCTCTCAAGAGGTTATCAGAAGACATGAAACTTTTACTCAAACTGAAAAGGTATTCAGGAATTACTTTTTGAGAGGGAAAAGTTACATCGTGAAATATGTATAAACTTATATATATGAATCTTCTGTTATGGGTATTATTATTACATTAAGAAAATTAGGTAATGATTACTTTTCTCATGGAGACTTTGGGACAGTTTAGATCTGAGTTATAAAGAGGATCTCTACCTATGAAATGGTCTTGAATATTCTTAAAATATTTTCATTTTCCTGTCAGAACCTTGAAAAATAGTCTATGATAACATTTGCTCATATATCTGTGATAGTAACAAAAATTAATAACAGTACCAATGAAAGTATGATGTCATTGATGAATATGTATTGAACCAAAACTCATTTTCTAAAGTTCATACTTGTTGTTTATTTCATAAACAAAGGTCAAAAGAAAATTGTGTTTAGAATATGAGAAAATAAAAAAAATCATAAAGAAGTTGGTAAAATTTGAATGCCAATTAATGCAGCTATGATGTCAAAGAATATTTAAGTTAAATAAATAAAGAACATTCCAAGCATCAAAGAACACATGCATTTGGCATGGCTTTTGAAATACTTATGCTTAAGCTTATATTAAAGTTCATTTTCTGAGGCTTCGAGAATAGCAAACTTTCTGAAAGTGAGTCACTTAAAGTTTCTGTAACACATTGCATTCTCATCACAATATTGCCTTTAAACATTTTCATTTACTGTCTGACTACCAACTTCCCTCAATCCTCTAAGCACTTACTTATTGGTGAATTCTACTTCCATGTGACAGACATGATCTTTCAACCTGCTTACTGTCTCCAGCTTTCTTGCTACCATAACGAAAATTATCAGTGATAATCCCTGGGCTTCTTTGTGTCTTTTATTTTCTAGCTCTGAACTAACCTCTCTGAGCCTCACCGACAACATAATGGGGCAAAACCCTGTCAATAAGAGTTGGGCTGATAACTGAATTGAGGTAATGTTTGTAAATGTGCTTTGTAAAATATAGCTCACCATGCAAATATAAGGTATTATACCTGACCTGACTTCACCAAACTCTATCCAATCCACTTTTGGGCAATTTGACAAAGAAACAGAAGATATACATGATTATTCCAGCCTTTAAATGTGCCTCTTTTGATAGGGCATTTATGCCTTATTTTGTCAGTGGTGCCTATTGTACAGAAGTATATATTAAATAAAAAGAGCATTACATTAAGACAAAATGAATGCATGTCTAATACATTTTGAGAGCAGCAATATTTCAAATAAGAAACCTGGATATAACTTCATTCTGGTTCTATTAATATGTCATGAATCATGGAATTAACATGAAAAAGAAAACGTCAAGTCAAGTGAAGAAGGAGTGAGTGGTTTGTTCTGCAAGAAAAACTACAAAACACAGCGTAACTGGTAAAGACAATATACAAGGTGGTCTTGCTAACTGTTCTGGGAGGAAGTTCTGAACTGTAAAATTTGCCATTTCCAGCCAAAATGATTGACAAACCCTTTAGGAGGAGTTGATGAATCAAGCTATCTTAGTTAGATATAATTATCCATTACATTATCAAAATAATGCCCTTATTTGTAGCCAATACACATCAAGTGAAATTTAATCTTGAAGGAATTTTATTCCCATAGAGGGATTGTGATGCTCTACTTGGCATTATGTTTCTCATTGTAAATAGTAAATCAGATACACACACGTAATTCTTTGAATTTGGTTATTATGACTCAACCTCCAAGACTTACCACTTGACAGAACTTAAGTTTTGAAATCTATACAAACTGAGCACTCATCTTAGTGACATACAAGATTACTCTGAGGGACATACTAATGTAGAGAGCATATAGAGTATCCTATCAACATCTGTGTGCTGCCTCTACATGCATCTTACTTCAGCTAAGCCACTTGCCTCAAAACTGACCTTTGGTCTACTTAATAAAGTTTTCCATGCCTGGGACCTAGACTCCTCAGAGCGCACACCTATATTAGCAGCCACCATCCATACCATCCACACCACCCACATGCCTCACCCAGAACCTGCAGCTGGCCCCAAGTAATGAATTAACTATCTCCACCACCCTTAGACTCCCAATCCCTTTACCTTTTCATGTGCGTTTGCTTTAAAGTAACCAATTCTTGAGTCCCACAGGAAATCTAATAATCTCCACACCTGGACCACAATAAAGGCACAAGCTCACGAGTTCCTCTCACTCTGCTTGAGTCATGCAAGATCATGCTTTCCATTGACAACTCATGGCAGCCCCCTTAACCTGGGACCTGGTTTCCCATGTGTTGGCACTAACCTCCAACTGGACCCAAATTTAAAATTCAACTTAAGTAATTCAAAACAGAAAAATATATCATAGACTACTCATAATAATATAAAGTATGGCACTCATCTTTACTCCAATTTTAAGTAGTAAAATCTTTCTTAAAAACTTATTTTAACTATGGTCCAAATTTTGACCTTGAGTATTTTAATATGACTATACTAAATATAATAATTTCATTCAAAAATATTTATTAAATATCTAAATGGGTTGGCAATGAGCTAAGTGTTAGAAATACATTGATAAACAAAACACTGAAATAATTATTCCATTACAGCCCTGAAATTGTTATTCAATTATTGGGATACTATTCTGTGCAAAGAAATAAAGTTATCATTTTATGGCCTATAGAAAGATACCAAGGAACTTTGAGCAATTCTTAGTGTGTATAATGTTCAGCAAAAATCTAAATAGCATTTGGGGGACAAGATGGCAACAGAATAAGGAGTTCCAAGAGTTAGCTCATCTTACAGTACAGTTAGTAATCAGCCAGAGCTATCTAAAGCACCTCTTTGGAGGGACCAGAAGACCAGAAGAGCATCCTGCAACATCTTTGGAAGAATGGAAGGAGGAGACTGCTCATCTGCACTGAAGATTCGTGAGTATAACACTCCAAGCCATGGAGGTTGGTGCTTAGCCTCCACTGGTGGTGCAAGCTGCCTCAGAAGCTATTCCCTGGATGGAGTTGGAAGCTCCATTCCCCAAAAACAGGGGAGAAAGAAAAAGTCAGGCACCAATTTCAGCTATTGGTTAGTAAATTCAGCTGGATAGACTCCAACCCTAAGAACAGCTAAAGTTTCAACCTGTCCAAGTCAGAAAGAGGCCAATAGCCTCCATTTTAGCTCCACCCTCAGCATGAGGGGAAGCAGGGCTGACTGAAAATCACAGTGAAGGTAGGGGCTGGCTTCTTTCCACCTAGGTTGGATTCCAGCCCTGGCCTAAGCTCCAACCCCACCTCCAACAGGGAGGAAGCTGGAGGGACCTGCACCAGCCTCTCCAGGCAACTGCAGGCACTTTTGGCCTGCACAGACTAGATTGGTGGGAAAACCTGTGGATACATCTCTGCCCCCAATAGGTAGGAGGGGAGCAGTGTTTCCTCAACCTCTCTGGGCAACTGCAGGCACTTTTAGCTTGCACGGAGTAGAGTGTTGGGCACTCTTGTGAATCCATCCCCGCCCCTAACATAGCAGAAGGGACAATGCTCCCTCACCTTCTCAGGGCAACTTCAATCACTTTTCACCCATATGAACAATATTATTGGAAATATCTCTGGCTCCATCACCTCCTATGGCAGGGCAGGAAGAGGGATAGTGTGCCCTCAGCATCTCTGGTCAACCGAAGTCACTTTTGACCCACACGGACTAGACTGGTGAGCAAACCTGTGGATATATCTCAGTCCCCAATAGGATAGGAGGGAGGCAGGCAACTGTTGGGCATTCCTGTGGTTCCATACTCAACCCTGGTAGGGCAGAAGGGACAGTGCTCTCTCACTGTCTCTGGGCAACTGCAGTCGCTTTGGGCCTGACTGGACTAGATTGTTGGGCACACTGGAGGCTCCATTCCAGACCCTTGCAGGGGAGGAGGGGGTCCGGTCCTTTATCAGTCTACCTGGAAAACTGCGGTCAAGTTGGATTTGCACAGCTTAGTTTGCTGTCCAAACCCGCAGCTCCATCCCCATCCCAGGTGGGGGGAGGGGGGAACAAGAGGCATGGAGCTTCATTAATCTCTCCAAGCAACTACAGACAGTCTTGGCCTGCATGGCTTGGATTATTGCACAAGGCTGCAGGTCTGTCCCTGATTTTGGCAGGAGATAAAGGTAGGATAAACTTAATTGGTTCCTGGGGCAACTTGGGCAGCTTCAGCCTGCAGAGCTTCAGTACCAACCTCATCCTTGAGCACTATTCTGCAACCAGCAAGGGAGAAAGGGCAAAAAACAGATGAAAAATTCAGATTGGTTAAACATGAGCCACTATAAAGTCCCAAATTAAGTTGAACCAATTATCAAAGAGAATATGCAACACAAAGCCAACCAAATAGAAAGCCCTAGACTAAAGAAAGAAAAGGGGCCAAGAATAAATACATCTAGTAAATCAGATGCTGAGACACCAACAGAAAGTAATAATCCATACCAAGAAACAGGAAGATATGGCCCAGTTAAAAGAACAAACTAAGCCTCCAGATGACATAAAGGAGTTGAGACAACTAATCATAGATGTTCAAACAAATCTCCTTAATAACTTCAATGAGATGGCTAAAGACATTAAGGACATCAAGAACATACTGGTTGAGCTCAAATTTAAAAGCATACATAGAAAAATAGCAGATCTTATGGGAATGAAAGGCATAATAAATGAAATAAAAAATACACTGGAGGCATATAACAGCAGAAGACAGGATCAGTGAGCTTGAAGACAGGGACCTTGAAAGTGAACATACAAAAGAACAGATAAAGAAAATAATGCAAAAAATTTGAACATGGTCTCAGGGAACTAAATTATGGCAAGAAATGTGCAAACATATATTTCATGGGTGTCCCAGAAGGAGAGGAGAAAGGGGGGCAAAAGGAATATTTGAAGAAATAATAGTAGAAAATTTCCAACCCTATTGTAGGATGTGGTTATCTGTGTCCAAGAAGCACAATGTACTCCCATTTGAATAAATCTGAATAGTCCTACTCCAAGACACATATTAATCAGAATATCAAATGCCAAAGGTAAAGAGAGAATCCTGAGAGCAATAAGAGAAAACTAATTCATCACATAAAAGAGATGCCCAATAAGATTAAGTGCTGATTTCTCATCAGAAACTGTGGAGGCAAGAAGGCAGTGGTATGATATATTTAAGATACTGAAAGAGGAAAACTGCCATTCGAGAATATTATATATGGCAAGATTGCCTTTCAAAAATGATGGCAAGTTTAGAATGTTAACATATAAACAGAAACTGAGAGACTTTACAATGAAGAGACAAGCTTTGCAGGAAATACTAAAGGTAGTGTTACAGCCTAAAAAGAAAAGACAGGAGACAGCAGCTTGGAAGAGAGTCTAGAAATGAAAATTATTTCAGTAAAAGTAACAAAAATGTAAAAGCAGTGGTGAAAACAAGATATGACAGATAAAACCCAAAGATCAAAATGGGTGAAGTAGAAACTGCCTTTACAGTAATAACACTGAAAGTTAATGGATTATGCTCCCCAACCAAAAGACAAAGACTGGTGGAATGGATAAGAAAATATAAGCCATCTATATGGTGTCTACAAGATACTCACCTTAGACCCAAGGATTAGACAAATAGATTGAAAGTGAAAGTCTAGAAAAAGATATTTTGGGCTTACAGTAACCAAAAAAAGCCAATAAGGTTTTCATTTTCATGCTATATAAAGAGATCATACAACTCAAAAATAAAAGAGCAAGCAATCCAATTTAAAAATGGGCAGAAGACTTAGATATTTTTCCCAAAAGGAAATACAAATGGTGAAAAAGCACATGAAAAAATGTTCAATATCACTAGCTATTAGGGAAATGCAAATCAAAATGAGATATCATCTCACATCTCATAGAATGGCTATTATTAAAAAAAAAAAAAAAACAGAAAATAACAAATGCTGGAGAGGATGTGGAGAAATAGGAACACTCCTTCATTGTTGGTGGGAATGTAGAATGGTGCAGTCTTTGTGGAAGACAGTTTTGTGGCTCCTCGGGAGTAAAATATAGAACTGCCTTATGATCCAGCAATCACTCTACTAAGAATATATCCAGAAGAACTGAAAACAGGGATGTGAACAGATATTTGCACACTGATTTTTATAGTGGTATTATTCACAATTGTCAAAAGATGGAAACAACTCAAGTGTCCATCAACCAATAAAAGGATAAACAAAATGTGGTGTATACATTAGATAGAATACTATGCTACTTTAAGAAGAAATGAAATTGGGACACACATGATAACATGGATGAACCTTGAGGAAATTATACTAAGTGAAATAAGCCAGACACAAAAGGACAAATATTGTATGGTCCCACTAATATGAACTAAATACAAAGAATAAACCCATGGAGTTAAAACCTAGACTATAAGTTACTAGGAAATAGGATGAGGACTGAGAAGGGATTCTGATGTTTCATGTATGTAAAATTTTCAATTAGCTTGACTGTAAAAGTGTGGAAATGGATAGAGTTGATGGCAACACATTATAGTGATTATAACTAACATGGTCATTTATAAATGGGATTGTAGCTGAAAGGAGTAGTCTAAGGATGTAAATATCAAATGAAAGAAAGCTAACAAATAATCTAGGGACTGACTAACATAGTGAACACAGAGGTGGATGATGATTGTGGTTAATAACACAAATACAAGAATGTTCTTCTATGAACGAGAACAAATATATGTCATTATTAAAAGGTGGTAAGAATATAGTGATACATGGGGAAAATACAATTAATGTAACTTATGAATTATAGTTAACAGCAATATTGCAATATTCTTTCATCAGTGCCAAAGATGATACTATATCAATGTTAAGTATCAATAATAGGGGGATATGGGATTTTTTTCTTTTGGACTAAGGAAAACACTCAAAGGCTTAGTGGGGCAATGACTGTACAACTCTGTGATGAAAGTGAGAATCACTGAGTGTACACTTTGGATTGAATGTACAAGGTATTGGACTGTATAATGCAGTGAATCATGTGGTGGAAGATGGACTGTGGTTAACAGTACAAATACGAGAGTGCTCTCTCATGAGCTATAACAAATGTACAATTCTCTTTTCCATTCTCTTCTCCTTCTGGAACTTCCATGACCTGTATGTTGGTGTGCTTTGTGCTATCATTCAATTCCCTGAACCCCTGCTCAATTTTTCCCTTCTTTCTCTATTTGTTATTCTGTCTTTTCAATTTCAGATGTTCTATCCTCTAATTTGCTGATTCTTTCTTCTGCAATTTCAAATCTGTTGTTTTATGCTTCTAATGTTTTTTAATCTCATCCATTGTCTTTCATTCCCATAAATTTTGTTATTTTTCTGTCCAAGCTTTCAAGCTCTTCTTTGTGCTCATCCAGTGTCTTCTTAATGTCTTTATAGTCATTTTTCCCCCTCAACTCCTTATATTGATTTAGCAGATTTGTGAACATCATTGACTAGTTGTTTCAACTCCTGTGTCTCATCTGGTGTTTTAATTTGTTCCTTTGACTGGACAATATCTTCCTGTTTCTTAGTATGACTTGTAATTTTATGCTGATTTCTATGCATCTGATTATAACAGTAAATTCACTCTGATGGCCTTTTTCTCTCCCATCTAGGATTTTATAGTTGACAGTCTTTGTGCTATGGCTCTTCTTTGATTCTTAGTTCAGCTTATTCTACATCTTTAAAATTGGCTCTGTGTAATTGATCAAAACATGGCCAAGGACAAACTAATTTGGTGCAGACTATTTCCAAAGGGCCTTGGGGTGGGGATTGGGGACAGTAAAGAAGCTAAAAAGCCTCTTTTAGTTTTTTTTCCTGGACTGCACTTTCCTGACCTGCCAGCAGATGGCACTCTTCAGCAAACTTTTCTGCTCAACCCTAGGGGGCAATGTGTTCACTCCAAATCACCAGGCCAGCAGTGCCAAAACAATATCTATGAGAATTCCCCCTCAGGCAGACTGTTCAGAGCCAAGCCTTTGCAATTCTAACTTGCTGATCAGAAGTCACTCTAATTCTGAGGCCAGACTCTCCATTTTCCCAGGGAGAAAGTAATCACTGGTCCTCTCTGCTTCATTTGCAGCCAGTCCTGGTCAGTAGGGAGGGTGTTTGAGAAGGCAGGATATTTTTAACTCTTTGCCAGGTACCAAATGGAAACAATGGCATGGCAGAACCAAGCCAGGCCTGGTGGAAACTGTGAGACTTATAAATCCAAATTTGCTGGCCAGAGACTGGATTAGTAGTGGACTGGGTCCATCCCTCTCCCCTTTCCTGGAGAAGTGGACCCCTGCAGCCCTCTCAGTCTGTACCCACATGCCAGGGACCAGAAAACCCAAAGCTGTCTGATCTAAGAATGGGGATTGGGCATTGGAAGCAACAGCAGCCTGAGTAACTCATAGATTCTCACCATGGTTTCTCCATCTCTTCACTCTGCTCTTTCCTGGGTGCTGCCCAACACTCCCCTGGTCTCCCAAGCCCTAGAACAGTTTTTCTGGATAGTTTCTGCCTTTCTTCTAGCTGTTTTTCTGAGAGAAAAGTGGGCCCTGTAACTCTCTAATCCTCTACCTTCCTGGAAGTTCTCTGTTATCTTGATACTTCCTCCTTCCTTTTAGGTTTAATTTCTGTTTTGTAGAGTTTTATCTCTAGCAGCTTCTTGGAAATAGATGCATGGGGAATAAATTTTTTACATCTTGTAAATTCTGATCTACTCATATATAATTGAGAGTTTGGCTGGATATAGAACTCTAGGTTGGAACTCTATTTTCTAAGAATTTTAAAGTCATTCCTATATTTTCTTCCAGCCTCCAGTGTTGCTTTTAAAAATATGAAGCCATTTTGTTTCATGATCCTTTAGAAAGAGAATAGCAGGGATGATTTTTTGTTGTTGTTCCAGTTTCTTCTTGGGCTCTAAGAGAAGAAAGCCTTTCAAGATGCACATCTCCTTTTTTTTTTGCAAATCAATTTATAAAAGTGGCTAGAAGGAAGTGGATGTGGCTCAAGTGGTTGGGCTCCATCTACCATATGGGAGGCCCCAGGTTCGATTCCCGGGGCCTCCTGGGAAAGGCAAGCTGGACAGTGCTGTGCAGAGAGCTGACGGTGTGGCACAGAGAGCTAGCGTAGCAAGATGACGCAACAAAGGGAGACAAGCAGACACAAAAAAATGCACAGCGAATGGACACAGTGAGCACAAGCTGCAAGGAGGGGGATAAATAAATAAATAAAATAAATCTTAAAAAAAAAAAAGTGGCTAGATAACTTTCTTTTTTTCTAAGAGAGTAGCAACCTGGATTATTTTGTGCATATAAGGCCCCCTTTTTTTAAAAATTATAATTTTTAAAAATTTAAAAGATGTTCTAGATTACAGAAATGTTACATTAAAAATATATAGGGGGAAGCGGGTGTGGCTCAGTGGATAGAGCCCCCGTTTACCATATGGGAGGCCCGGGTTCACGTCCCGAGGCCTCCTTGTGAGGGCACGCTGGCCTGAGCGGTGCGGTGGGCTGATGCAGCAACCTCACGGCAGGAAGCAGGTGTGGCGCAATGGATAGAGCACCCGTTTACCATATAAGAGGCCCCGGGTTCGCTTCCCGACGCCTCCTTGTGAGGGCAGGCCGGCTCATGCAGCGCCGTGGGCTGATGCAGCAAGACCTCACAGCAAGGGGGAGATAAGCAGACACGGAGAGGACGCGCAGCGAATGGACACAGCAGCACGAGCAGCAAGGGGGGGATAAATGAATAAAATAAATAAATCTTAAAAAATATATATATATGTATGGGATTCTTATATGCCCCATCCCCTCCCTCTCCCACACTTTCCCACATTAACAACATCCTTCATTGTGTGGTACATTTGTTACAATTGATGAACACATATTGAAGCATTGCTACTAACCATGGTCTATAGTTTACATTATGGTTTACACTTTTTCCCACACAATTTTGCAGGTTATGACAAAATATATAATGATATAATGCCCTTTTTAATGTGTTAATTATTATAACAAGCAACTTAATGAAGAGAAAGTATAAACTGTTATCAGAACATAACATGTGGTGTTATAAGGGAGGTGTGATCCTAGCTATCAGGGACTGATGGCAAATACCCAGCTGTCTATCACAGTTCAAAAGGATCTACTATTTAATAGCAAAGAAAAAATTATATGCAAGATCTTTTCATGTGAATTCACTTGAATTATATGGGCATTAATTTAGGATTCACAAACATGAATATAATTATTTTGTATCCAAGTACCTCAAAAACTATGGTATAATCAATAATTCATGGAAAAGACATTATCACAATGTATTGAATTTAAATAGATTGCTTAATTTTGGTTTATGTAATATTTTAAGACTGAGTGAATTAGTTAGATATGGCTTTATGAAAGCTAATTAATGTTACCATACTCACTTCATGTTGTATTTCTATGTCATAAAATTCAGTTAATTTTTTAACCTAAGGATGAAACTATTACCTTTAACAAATAGAATAATTTTAATGTAGTACTTTAAAACATTTTTAAAAGTGAGTAAGTTCTTATTTTAATCTGACTGATAATGCAGATCCTGATAAATGTACTTTTTAAAATTTTCATTTATTAATTCTCATCGGTCATCTGCCTACATCCTTATTTAAAGTAAAGAAAAAATGATGATATGAATATCATAAAATCTATTGGAACTGGAATCATTGCCTGTTGTTCTGGGCAAATATCTCCTGGGAGTATGCAGTGACCCTAGTTCCAAATATAAATGTAAAAGGCAGACAAAGAAATGTAAGTACTAACTACTAATACTAAAATATATTATTCCTTAAAATAATTTATGTCCTTGACACAATTAGTAATCATTGGAAAGTATCAAGGTGGTTTATGAAGCTTTCAATTTTATATCACGTCTTCCAAAATAGAGCTTCTGGGAAGTGAGATAAGATGAGAGAAAGGGAAGGATCTTTTCTATAGAAGGATAGGAAAATAACTGGGGAAGATGTCTGATCCATGAGGATACACCAGGAATCATTGCTAATTCTGTCTGTTCCACATTTGGGCCCTGATCCAATTGGATTTCCACAGACAATGTAAGGAATTTAAGACTAGATTGGATAAGACTAGTAATGATCAATCTGAGGTGGAAATGAAGGGAAAAAATCCCTTAATAAGAGTATAGCCATTTTGCAATTTGATGTAATTATGAATTCCAAAAATATAATTGGATCATGCTTGCAAACTGATCTGTTAATCTGGGCATGATTGAGTTATGATTCGGATGTTGACTGGGCCACATCAGTAGGGTGTTGAACCCCACCCTTTGGTGGGTGGGAATCAAATATAAAAGGCATGGCAAGAACAGAGTTGAAGCAGTTTTTGAGAAGCAGTTTTGATGTTGGAGTTTTGATGTCAGAGAGAAGGCCCCAGGAGAAGAGGAGTGAGCCGTTCACCTGATAGTCTGCAGCTGACCTTGTGGAGGAACCAGAAGAGCTAAGCCTGGAGAGAAACGCAGCCCCGGGAAGAGAGAAACCCAAGAAGCCTGAACCCTGGCAAACGTCGGCAGCTGTCTTGCTCCAACACATGGCAATGGAGTTTGGTGAAAGAAGACACTTAACGCTTTATGGCCTGGTATCTGTGGACTTCTACCCCAAATAAATACCCTTTATAAAGACCAACCCATTTTTGGTATTTCACATTAGCACCCCTTTGGCTGACTAATACAAAGAGTAACTAAAAGAATCAAATATCTAGGAATAAATCTAACCAAGGAAGTAAAGGACTTGTATACAGAAAAGTAAAAAATAAATAATTGCTAAAAGAAACCAAAGATCTAAATAAATGGAAGGATATTTCATGTTCATGGATTGGAAAACTAAATATCATTAAGATGTCAATTCTACCCAAATTGATTTACAGATTCAATGCAACCTTAATTAGAATTCCAACAACATTATTTGCAGAAATGGAAAAGCCCATAATCAAATTTATTTGGAAGGGTAAGGGACCCGTAACTGCTGAAAACATCTTGAAAAAGAAGAATGAAGTTGGAGGACTTAAAATTCCTAACTTTAAAGCATATCTTAAAGCTACAGAGGTCAAAACAGCATGGTACTGGCATAAGGATAGATAAATTGACCAATGGAATCAAATTGAGAGTTCAGAAATAGACCCTCACGTCTATGGCCAACTGATATTTGACAAGGCTGCCAATCCACCCAAATGGGAAAGAATAGTCTCTGCAACAAATGGTGCTGAGAGAACTGGATTTCCATATGCAAAAGAAAGAGAGAGGACCCTTATCTCACACCTCATACAAAAATGAACTCAAAATGAATCAAGGACCTAAATATATGAACCAGGACTGTAAAATTCCCAGAGAAAATGTAGGAAAGCATCTTAAAGATCTTGTCATAGGCAATGGTTTCTTAGACTTTATATCCAAAGCACAAACAATGAAAGAAAAAAGTAGATAAATGGGACCTCCTCAAAATTAAAAACTGTTTGCACTTCAAAAGACTTTGTCAAAAAAGTAAAAAGGCATCCTACTCAATGGGAGAAAATACTTGGAAACCAAATATCTGATAAGAGTTTAATATCTAGAATATATAAACAAATCAGCAATAAAAATAGTTACCAACCCAACTAAGAATGGGCAAAAGACTTAAATAGGCATTTCTACAAAGAGGAAATACAAATGGCTAAAAAAGCATAAGAAAAGATGCTCAGGTCACTAGCTAGTAGGGAAATGCAAATCAAAACCACAATGAGATATCATTTCATACATACTAGACTGACCACTTAAAAAAAAAACCAGAAACCTACAAGTTTTGGATAGGATGTAGAAAAATAGGAACACTCATTCACACTTGTGGAGATGTAAAATGGTGCAGCCACTGTGCAAAACAGTTTGGCGTTCCTCAGGAACTAAAAATAGAAATACTGGGGAGCAGATGTGGCTCAAGCACTTGAGTGTCTGCTTCCGACATGGGAGGTCCTGGGTTTGGCTTCCAGTGTCTCTTGGAAAAAAACAAAAACAAACAGCAAGCAAAACAAATGAAAAAAACAACTCAGGGGAGCCAATGTGGCTCAGTGGTTGAGTGCGGGCTTCCCACTTATGAAGTCCAGGTTTAATCCCTAAGTCCCGGAACGTTAAAAAAAAAAACAACAACCATATGATCCAGCCATCCTGCTACTAGGAAGAATTGAAAGCAGGAACTCAGATATTTGCACACTAATGCTCATAGTGGCATTATTCACAATTGTCCAAAGATGGAAGCAACCCAAGTGCCCATCACCCAATGAATGGATAAACAATATGTGGTATATACATGCAATGGAATATTATTCAGCTGTAAAAAGGAATGAAGTCCTGCTACATATGGTATCATGGATGAACCTTGAGGACATTATGCTGAGTGAAATAAGTCAGACACAAAAGGACAAATAGTGTATGAGTTCACTGTTGCTAACTAAGTATAATAGACTCCTATGGAGTTGGAGTCTAGGAGAATACAGATTACCAGAAAATAGATTGTGGTTGGACAATTGGGAGTTGATGCTTTACTTGTACCGATTTTCTATACAGACTGAAGGCAAAAGTTTGGAAATGGATGATGGTGATCATAGCACATTATGGTGAGTGTAATCTACAGCACTGAACTGTATAGGTGAATGTGGTTAAAAGTTTTAACTTTAGTATGTATATGTTACTAGAATAAAACTTGAAGGATAATACATAGGACTGTGTGCACATTTAATTTTATTGTAGCTGAAGGACTATAGTTAATAATAGAAGTATAAGAATGTTCTTTCATGAATCATAACAAATGTACAATACTTATACAAAGTGTTTATAAGGTCATATATGAAAAAATAAAACTAGGACAAACTATGGTTGATATGTAATAATACTATTTTAATAATTTCATCAATTATAACAAATGTAACTACCGATTAAAAACACACTGTAGCAGTTTGATATTATTTATGATATTATTATTTCCTCTGGCATGATAACCCTGACCAATATCTCTTTTGACTATATATGCAAAAATCCACAGAAAAATACTAGCAAACTGAATCCAACAGCATATTAAAAGAAGTATTTAAAAAAAGTATATACCATGATCAAGTGGGATTTATTACTGGTATGCAAAGTTGGTTCAACATAGGAAAATCAATTAATGAAATACATCACATTAACAGAATGAGGGGAAAAAGCCACATGATCATTTCAATCAATGCAGAAAAGTCATTTGACAGAATACAGCATCATTTCTTGATAAAAACACTTAGAACATAAGAATAGAAGGAAATTTCCTCAACATGATAAAGAGCATATATGAAAAGCCCACAGCTAACATCCTGCTTAATGGTGAAAAACTGAAATCTTTCCCTCTGTAACACTGTCACCACAGTAATTCTACATTGTACTGGAAGTTCTCACTAGAGCAAATAGGCAAGACAAAGAAATAAAAGACATTGAAGTTGGAAAGGAAGAACCCCATTTGCAGATGATATGATCCTTTATACAGAAAATCATGAAAAATCCACAACAAAGCTCCTAGACCTAATAAATGAATTCAGCAAAGTGTCAGGGTACAAAATTAACACTCAAAAATTAGTAGTGTTTCTATACACAAGCAATGAACAATCAGAACAAGAAATCAAGAAAAAAAAATCATTCACAATAGTTACTAAAAGAATCAAATATCTAGGAATAAATCTAACCAAGAATGTAAAGGACTTGTATATAAAAAAACAACAAAACATTATTAAACAAATTAAAGAACACCTAAATAAATAGAAGGATATTCCATGTTCATGGACTTGAAGACTAAATACCATTAAGATGTCAATACTACACAAAGCAATTTATAGATTCAATGCAATCCCAATCAAAATTCTAATAACCTTCTTTGCAGAAATGGAAAAGCCAATCATCAAATATATATGGAAGGGTAAGTGGACCCAAATAGCTAAAGCCATCTTGACAAAGAATGAAGTTGAAGGACTCATATTTCCTGACCTTAAAACTTTTTTCAATGCCCCGATAATCAAAACAGCATGGTAATGACACAAAAACAGACATAAAGACCAATGGAATAGAATGGAAAGCTCAGAAATCAATTCTTAATTTTATGGCTAGCTGATTTATTTTATTTTATTATTTTTTTTAATAAATTTTTTATTTTTATTAAAAAAAACTTAGATTACATAAATGTTATATAAAAATATAGGGGTTTCCCATATGCCCTACTCCCTACATCTCCCACATTTTCCCACATTAACAACATCCTTCATTAGTGGGGTACATTCATTACAATGGATGAGAACATTTTGGAGCATTGCCACTAAGCATGGATTATAGTTTACATTGTAGTTTACACTCTCACCTGAACAATTTTGTAGGTTATGGCAAGATATGAAATGTCCTGCATCTGTCATTGTAACGTCATTCAGGACAATTCCCAAGTCCCCAAAATGCCCCCATATTACACCTGTTTTTCCCTCTCCCTGCCCTCAGAACTTCCAGGGGCCACTGCTTCCACATCAATGATATAATTTCTTCCATTGCTAGAATCACAATAAGTCTATGGTAGAATACCAGTAAGTCTGCTTTAGTCCATAGTTCATTCCCCAATCCTGAGGATTCTGGGATGGTGATGCCCACTCCACCTCTAATTGAGGGGAGGGGCTTCTATCCCATGGGGCAGATGGATGGGACTCTCTTGCTTGCAGTCGTAGACTCTCTTGGTTCTTGGGATGATCATTTTCCATCATCATCTCCTTGTTAGTTGTCCTGTGTGAGTCCAATGAACTGGAGAGTAGATTTTGCAACTCTGTTGAGATTCAGGGCCCAGTTGGCCAACTGATTTTTGACAAGGTAACAAAGACTACTCAATTGGGAAAAAATAGTATCTTCAATAAATGGTGCTGGGAAAACTGGATCTCCATTTGCAAAAAAAAAAAAACCCCTACATCACACCATATATAAAAATCAACTCAAAATGGATCAAAGCACTATTTAAAAACAACAACAAATAGAGCTGTACAACACAGTGAACCCTAATGTAAACCATGGACTATAGTTAATAGTAGTTACAATAATATTCTTTCATCAATTTTAGCAAATATAGCACACTATTGCAAAGTGTTAATAATGGGGAGGTTATATGGGAACTCTGCTTTTTCTGCATGATTTTTATGTACACCTGCAACTTCTCTAATAAAAAAATACATAAATTTTTAAAAAATTAAAACTAAATAAAAGGAAGAAAACCTAAGAGAGTGAGAGAAAGGGCCTGTGATAACAGGCTTTATCTTTAAAGTGGGAATCCCTTCTGTGAGAACTTTCACAGTTTAGAGCATTGCTTGTCAAAGTCCAAAGTGCATAGGAATCATCTGAGAACCGGTTAAAATGCAGACTCTTATTTTCATGGTCTTGGGTGGGACCTGAGAGTTTGCATTTCTAACAAGCTCCCAAAAGTTCCTTGGTCTACACTCAAGGGAAGTAATGCCCCAAGAATGCCTGCCAAGGACACTGATGATGATGATGTTCAACATTTTCATCCAGTAAGAGGAAATGGTACATGGAAGTCTGATATGGGATCATGGACCCTGGCTCCATTTGGATTTATAAAAGAAAGTCCTTTGTAAAGATCTTTGCTAATTTTCCTTCGTGACACAGAAGTCTCTTGTATTAGAAAGCCTTAAGGCAGGAATGTTTCAGTGTTTCTGGCATATGTATACTAAATTTGAATTTCAAAGTAGCTTATACATAAAAATATGATGCTAGTTACAAATTTAAATTCTGAGGGAAAAAAGGTCCCCGTTTATTAAGTCAGAACTTTGTCAATCTTTTCAATTTAGCATTGTCAGTCTTTTTCAGTGTGTGCCAGCTAATCCCTATAGAGGCTTGAGGCTAAAGTTGTGACTAACTAGGTACTTAACACTGAATGATCAAGAAGTGAAAGACATCTTGTTCCCCTGAAGCAGAATGCAAATTCATTCCTATTGGAAATACTGGCTTTTAATCTCAAAATACCACAGTGAATTCAGAAAAGGAAGTCTCTAGCATTTCAATGTTTTAACTGAGTGTGGAAGTGTTTCTCAAGATACCAACCTATTTATAAAAAACATAGTTATTTAATTTTTTCCCATGTAATGTTTTCAATTTTTGTAACACTTTTCCGATATACTTTATTAAGAGCTCATTGTAAATGAGTGCATTCATTTAAATGTATATTTATTTTCAGAGGTTTTTCAGAGAGCACAATTGAAATCAATAGCTAAGTATAATAAACAAAAATACACACATCAGTCCAATTGTTTCTAGACCTAAACCTAAAGTGTACATTTTTCCTAAACAAAAGAACAATTACTTTATCATTAAACCTCCATCTCCCTCAGTTAGAGCAGAGGGCTCACTTTATGTTCAGAGGAGTCACAGATGACTGCCTTTTCCACAAAATTTGCATTGCATTCTGGGCATTGCTGTAGAATTCTTACTTCATAGGAAACTTTATTAGATACCATGTCGAAAACTAACCTGACTTTTCAAATTATTGCTTTTAATTATTATTTTTGTTTGTTTACCAGTTAATGGTTTTGGAGAATAGATAGTGAGACAACTGTTAGTAAGTTTCCATTCTATGATTTGAAATCATTCCTTTATAAAATTGGGTATCTTGAATTTTTTCACTTACTGTTACTTTGTGAGTATTTTCCTACTATGAACTACATACACTTTGAAAGTATTTATGATATTGGATTGTAATGTGTCATATGATGTTTTATGAGTTAGGTTTGACATTTATGCTTGCTTTTCATATTTTTCACTAATCTAAATAATGCTGTAGTAAATTTCTTCTGCTTGATCCTGTGGTTTCTTCAAAGAAATTTTGTGGTTTTGTTTTCTTTACTCTTCTACAATATTGCCAAATTAGTCACATTGAACACATCATTTTACTTAGTTAAGAACCTTATGAAGCACTGAAATGTCCTATCTTTAGCATTTTGTTTTAGAATTATTGTGGCTTTTAAAGCAACCTAAGGGACATTTTTATTATTCTGTTCATGCATTTTAAAATGGGGGGAAAACCTAACTTTATTACAGTGCACTTTTATTTGTTTCAAGGACAGACTACATCTGATGTATTTCAAAAGATATATGGATCTTTCCATTTTGATCTAATTACTCTTTTTAATGATATTTAATGCTGTCAAACACAGTGAAGCCATAAAATACTAAACACAAAGGATGTGTTAATGACTGCTTCAGAAGAGTGTAGTTTAGGAAATGTGCAGTATTACAGACAGAAATATTTTTTTTTTCTATTTCTGAAGGGATTTTCAATGCACCTGTACTCAGAGGAACTGCATCTATGATTTTGCTGACTTTTCCTCAAAGACATTTTTCTTTGTTTTATTCTTTTTTTTTTTTTGTCAAGCAGCATTCAAGCAACAAATTTACATGAGAAAACCATAGTTTACTGACTTTCAATCAAAATTTCATACCCAAAATGCATTAGGATTTAATTTAAATATTTAATTGATAGCTTTAAAATGAAAATAAGAAAGGAGGGACAGGAGACTAAGTTATTTCTTGGCTAAGAGACACTCTGATTTAGCCATGACTCAAAGTCATTGGCCACGTATTGAAGCAAGATGGCAGCAATATCTGTGAGGGTTCAGCCTTCCTTCTTCCTGTTAAGACTCTGTGATCCCAGCTTCTTCCAGTCTCAGCTGTAGGCTGGCATAAGGGTCATCTTTTTTCCCTGGGACTTGTTTCTTTCTGGGCTCAGCTGCTCTGTTCTCTTCACAAGGTCAGCTGTTGACTTTCAGGCTCATCTCTCTTCCTGAGGCCTCAGGATCCTCTGTGTATCTTCTCTGTGAATCTACTTCTGTGTGTTATTGATTGAGCATCTCTTTATATACCCTACCAAGGGGGGCAGGGACTCAACCCTGCATGCCCTAATAATGTGGTCGAATCAAAGCCCTAATCTTAACATAATTTAATCAAAGTCATCTCAGCTGAATCTAATACAATCAAAGGGTATCATGCCCAGAGGAACAGACCAGTTTATAAACAATCAATATCTCCTTTTTGGAATTCATAAATAATATCAAACTGCCACACCCTCATTCTCCTGTATTTTCTTTTGTGATGAATGACACTGATATTCATCTTATTGTCATAGCTTGAATTCATGTCTATCTTACCCTATCTCCTACTTGTCTAAGAAGAATCCAGTGTCCTTTATGAAGACGCCTTGGTAAAAAGCTCTGCTTAAACTGGGACAATGCTAATTGACTGGGCCAGGGTTCCTTTTTCCACAGTTTCAGCAAGGAACAATACAAAAAGTAGTGGAGTCACATCAATTCCAGAACACAGGAGTGAAAATCAATGAACTCTTGCTGTAGAGGGGCTGCAAAGTCATGTGAAAGCCAGAGTTGTATTAAATTCATATGGTGACACTATTCTCTGAGGTTTGGTTACAGCAATTCTTGTCTTTTATCTGAAAGTTGGAAATTCAGCTTTTTCTGGGTCCCAGTGAGACCTGGCTGTATAACGTAATTCTTATTTTCAATATTCTTACATTACTTTTGGGACCCTCAGCAAGTCTCCCTCCCTCAGAACCAAAAAAGCCCACTGAATGCATAGATGACTGTAAACTATACATGTTAAAGGGATATTTCTCTGGCAGTGATATCAAAAGTGGACTAATGGTTAAGAACATGGACTTAAGGTAGACTTCTGTCTCTGCCACTTACCAGCTGTGCAACCTTGGATAAATTGCTTAACCTCTCTCAACTAAAATAGTGTCCTTATATGTAAATTGGTGATAATAGGATTTAACTCATGCAATTTCCTGTTTATATAATTGGTCTTTTTTTTCAAATGGATAATTTGTATTTTTATGTTTTTTTCTTTTGACTTACATAAATACTAAAAACGAATTATGAATAGTAATATGTTTTATATGCATTGCTTATATTTTGGGAGATATACTTTGTGCAATAGCTTCTTGATACTTTTGGAATTATCTATAATTCCGTAGATAAGAATTATTCTGATCATGTGACACATTTCTAAGACATTAATCCAAAGAATTGTTACATACCTTTGTAATGACCTTAAATGAAAGAAGACTGTTTCCTTTCACTTCTAATTTAAATTTAGTTTTCAAAATGCTGGTTTCAACATAAAGAGGTGCTTGCAGGAAGACCACATTCCAAAACATCCATGATATGAGAAAAGGTATTTTGCATCATTTTTCCAAAGACAATTTCTATATTAAAGCAATAATACAGTAGCATTTTCAACTTGGTGCAAAAAGGCTAAAGTTGATTTTCTATACTCTCTTAATCATATCATTAATCAACTTGACACTGCTAAAAATAAATCTTATATTCCATTCCATGGTATGCTGGAACCAGTGCATAAAGGTTCTTACAAACACTTATGTTAAAGTTTCAGAATTTGTAAGGTAGCTGATATTACACTGGTGACTTGAAATTGGAAATACTGGAAGTATTTACAACCAAGGAAATCAGCAAATGAAATAAATCAGTGCTTTTTTTTTCTTTTCTCATAGAACTGCTTTGTAAAAATCAACCAGCACACCACTGATATCATTCTTCCATTATCCCATATTTTCCCATTTTGAAACAAAACAACTCTTCTTAACTCAAAATTCATGAACTCACATATTTGCCTATTACATCCATTCCACAGCAAATGTAAACAGATTCATGAGGGAAGCCCGGCATCCTCTGTTCTTTCTGGAAAACAGGGACATAAATCCTGTCTGTCCAGAATAAAGGCAGAGTAAAGAATGTTACCCTGTCTTCCTTATCCCATCTGTCATCATAGGTAAAATGTCAACTAAATCTTTGAGAAACCTGAGTGCAATATTTATAAAGCCTCATATAAGAGGTTGTACTCAGCAATTTCCATTTCAGAAAAAGTAGATTTTCATCTAAGAGAAAAACAAAATTGATCTCTAAAGGACTATGCATAGAAATCACAAAGAATTCTTTTAATTATCTTAGCAAATATGCAATTCAAAAAACAATAGCTTCCAATCCCATTCAAACTGTCTTTGAGGGAATCTTTGAGGTCATCTTATCATAGTAGTAATATTTGGATGTTCATAGAAAAACAGACATATTTTTCTTTGTTTTATTTTTGAGAGAATTCTCATTAAATAAGCATAATGGGTAGAGGTAAGTGTAATTTATCCAACTTTACAGGATTCGCATCATATCTGTAGAATCCCCCTAGTTAGCTTTCCAAATGCTGAGTTGGAAGCTAGTGATATAAGCATCTTTACTTGAACTTACTGTATTCCTCCTCTTGTACCTTAATTTTCTTCTACATGTCAATATTAAGTTTAGGAGTTAAGCTTCCTTCATATGAAAGCTAATGAAACTCACTAGATAGCTTTGAACAAAAGGCACTTCTTTGGAAAAAAATACCAGAGAAAAGTAAGAAACATTATGCAATCAAGACTTAGTCAAGGAAGAAACCAGAGCAGCTCCAGGTATCCATTGGGAGAAGTGTATAGATCTTTTCTTTGCAGTGCTGGCATTAAGGTGTTACCAAGCAAGTGGTCTGGTTGCCTGATGAGCATAGAAGTCACTATTATGACACCAGGATTTTGAGGAAAGAAAATGCTTATTGTGAGGCAGCCACACAAGGAGAGAGGAGATAAAACTCAAATCTGTCTCACCAAGCTGAAAGTGTATAGGATTTTTACATGATTTGGAAGGGGTTGGTTTAGGAAGTTTTGAATGAGACAATGCAGGATAGGATGAGATGATGTAGGTCTAGAGGCAGGGTTAAGTGGAGCATGTGCAGTGGAAGGTCATGCCTGCTCATACATCACATGATCAAAAATGACAGCCTTAGCATGACGAGGGGTGGAGGTTTTAGTATTATAATTAAGTATATGTAGCTTTAGGACAGACTTTTTTTGTTGCATATGTATGGGTAGGAGGAGTCAGAATTCTCTGATATTTTCCCAGTTTGAACCGGCTGATAAGGTAGAAGTGAAAAAAAAAAGGCGGGGGTGGGAGGGACTAGGCAGGATAAGACGTTACTAAGGGCAAGGGTGACTGCTAAGGGTACTACCAAGGCATGACCAGGATAATCAAGGGAAAGGTCTAGGAATCAAGACAAGGGGCTTGTAGGAGGTTTAAACGGTGACTCAGTCCAAAGACTTCCAACCTTAACACAACACAGCTTCAAAATTTGAATTTCTGGAAGAATCTATTGCTTCCATTTTAAATAGGATTGTCTATAGAAATGTTAACTTTTTTTTTTAGATTTATTTATTGCCCCACCCCACCCCCACCCCCAACCCCTTTGTTTGCGCTCACTGTCTGCTCTCTATGTCTATTTGTTGTGTGCTCTCTGTGTCTGCTCATCTTCTTTTTTTAGGAGGCACTGGGAACCAAACCCAGGACCTCCCATGTGGGAGGAAGGTGCCCAATCACTTGCGCCAGCTCTGCTCCCTACTTTTTGTGTCTCTTATTGTTTTTCCCCATTGTGTCTCCTCATTTCATCATCTTATTGCATCAGGTCACTGTGCCAGCTTTTTGTCTTGCTTGTCTCCTTTAGGGAGGAACCAAATCCGGGACCTCCCATGTGGTAAGTGGGCACCCAACTGCTTGAGCCACAACCACTTCACTAGAAAAGTTAACTTCTTAAATGCTTTTCCTTGAATTATGTAAATAGTCACATTTTGCATAATTTCTTCTCCTGTATTATAGTTTCCTTCATTCTGATTATATTGTGAAAAATAGCTTATCCTCTCATTCAGCTTTATATGGTGATGATAGGAATTATAAATGCACAGGGCAGAAAAGAAGGATAGTCTGCTTCACATTCACCCCCTAATGGTTCCTGTGGAGAAGAGAACTAGGTGATCAAGGAAAATGTGCCCAGGCAAAAGGCAAAGTGAATGGTGGACCACACAGAAGAGTTCTGGACAGAGAATTGCTCATGCCAAGGAAAGTAAGACCCTGGGCATCTAGGGTAGGGAGCCATACTTTGCATATGATAATCTTATTTTCTTGGTCAAGAATTCTGAAGATAAGAGGAGAGGGAGTAGGACTTGAAGAAATAATTAAAGAAAATAACCTTACTGGGGAATGAGTTTGAAACTAAGAAAAATCTAAGCTTGCCAAGTAATACTGGATAGAGACTCCAGATGAGGCTGTAGTCCACAATTCAGTAGTGACACCCATCTGTGTTCTTTTGCAGTATTTTCTAGCAGAGTGCAGCAGTCTGGTGGGGGAAAAGAAAAGCAAGAACATTAAATTAATCCCAAGACTGAAAATTTTTTGAGGAAGGGTCTGTTAAAGAAGGGCAAGAGAGAGAAGAAACTGGAGCCAAAAGTATGAAGCTTCATTGACCTCATTGTTTTTGGTGTTTTACTTTCATTTGTATGGCAATTCCTTTACTTAAAGAAGCAAAGAGATATTCACATCATTTGGTAATGTTTTATAATACTTAACGTTTCTGTTGATATTTCACTTACTGTAAAATACATTTGACTATGCATTTTATGATGGAATATATTATCAGTCTTATTGATAAGATTATCAATATAATTAACTTTGCATACGGTCTGTGAAATTGCTTATCATCTTTTGTGACATAGCAAGATTTCGTGAAAATAGCACTAATATAAACAAGGCAGTCATATAAATGTAATTATACATAATTATAAATAATTCTAGAAAATGATTATATTTGCTAAAATGTAAGCCAGAAAATCAATGTTTTAATGACCTGACACATAAAATGACCATCTTCGAACATATAAACATCTCAAACCAAACCAACAAGCTTACCCTGAGAAAAACTACCTGCAGAAAAATTAAGACTTCATGAGAAACACCATAGTATAGGCTTGATCATGGAGTTAGATATTCTGACTCTGAATGCCAGCCCTGCTAATTATCATCTATGTGGCCTTAGGCAGTTATTTCATATTTCAGGTTTTATTTTTGTCATCTGTAAAAGGGGATGATAATATGGTTGTTATGAGGTTGAAAAGTTAATACAAGTAAAACACATAGAAATATAGAAATTGGTGCATAAGAAACTCTATATAAAATGTTCATGGGGCATTGCCACAGTGGGTAGAGATTCACACAATAACCAAAAGAATATTGAAATCCCATCCTGGGGAGCTCTGCCACATTCTATAATGGAACAGCAACAATCCCCCAAGTACAAGGGCAAGTGAAGAAGGATGATTCATTGATGGTCCCTTGATATTGATAACTATGCTTATGAGACTTTGCTCCTGAAATTGCAACTTAGCCTAGTGCTGTAGCGTGCCTAAGAGTTACCCCGTGAGAGCTTCCATGCTGCTCAAATGTGATCTCTCTCTAAGCCAAACTCAGCATATAAATGCATTACCTTCCCCCAGCATGGAACATGACTCTGGGGGATGAGCCTCCCAGGCACCGAAGGATTACTACCAAGCACTGGGTGGTGATGCAACTGGAAAAAGACCTTGAATAAAAGGGGGAAAAGGTAAAGACAAATGAGTTTATATGGCTAAGAGACTTCAAAGTGAGTTGGGAAGTCATCAGAGAGGCAATGCTTATGCATATCTCAGCAGGATCTCATAGACTGCCAAAGTAGATACTACCCCAAATAGTGGGGTTCCTGAGGGTTCTGGAGACACTCAGTCCTACAGTCATGGCAGATAGCACTGGAGTTTGGTGCCTTGCCAGTGGGTCCTACTTTGGAGTTTGTGCTCTTGAGTATGTCAGAGTTGGACTCAGTTGTGACTTCTCTACACATGCCTCTTCTGTCCCTTCCATTAGAACCTATAGTTGGTACTGGAGTTGGTAGGTGTACATCCAAGAGACTTGAATCTCTGGGGTGTCTATGTGCCAGCTGGGCCCAGGGCCTCATCAGTTTCAACACCTACTCTCCAGTTCATTGAACTCACCCGGGACAACTAACAAAGGGGTGAGGATGGACAACTAGCACACCAAGGAACTGAGAGAGTCTACAGCTGCAAGCAAGACAGTCCCATTCATCAGTCATATGGGATGGAAACTCCTCAATTAGAGGTGGAGTGGGCATCACCATCCCAGAATCCTCAGGATTGGGGAATAAAATATGGACTAGAGTGGACTTACTGGTATTCTACTATAGACTTATTGGGATTCTAGCAATGGAAAAAATTTTATCATTGATGTGGAGACAGTGGCCACTGGAGGTGCTGAAGTCAGGGAGAGGGAAAAAGAGGTGTAATATGGGGGCATTTTTGGGACCTGGAATTGTCCTGAATGACATTGCAATGATGGATACAGGCCATTATATATCCTGCCATAACCTACAGAATTGAGTTGGAAAGAGTGTAAACTACAATGCAAACTATAATCCATGCTTAGTGGCAATGCTCCAAAATGTGTTCATCAGTTGAAATGAATGTACCACACTAATGAAAGTTGTTAATGTGGGGAAAAAGTGGGAGGTGTGGGGAGTGGGGCATATGGGAATCCCTTACATTTTCTTTATGTAACATTTTATGTAATCTAAGTATCTTTTAAAAATAAATAAAAATTTTTTTTTTAAAAAGCTCTATATAAATGCTGGCAAATTTGTTTGTGGTCAAATTAATCTTATCTACAAATGTATCATGATGAATCTCAGGAATGGAAAAATGAGGATGACCCTCTCAACTTCCTATAATCTACTGAGTCAAAACAGCTCCATATTTCCTACTTGTGCTGAATATGCTCTTGAGTGAAAACAATGTTCCTGTCAAACAGTGGATACTCACTTTCCTCCTTGACTCTGGATTTCTTCCTTTCCTCCATCTTAAAAACATTCGCTCATTCCAGAAGACTCATTCAGCTTACATATCACCTCCTCTGTTAAACTTTCTTTGACCCTCCCTTGCAGGTCCACATATCTTCCTTAACATTTTGTAAAAATCTCTAGTAGCATAAACCACATTTTTTGGTATTTGGGGACATGAGTATATTTCTATTTGCTCTACTTGTAATTGAGTATTTCTAGGATAGAAGCACCACCTCTCCCTTGTTCTTGCACCAATATCTAGTAATTAAAATATTAGTCAAACTGATAAAAGATTGGAGAATTAGGAAGTGAAGTAGTCCATCAGTCAATCAAGCTACATTTTTGAGGAAAATGCTTAAAATACATAATAAAAGATAATATTTATTGAATGATTACAATTTGACACTCTCTGTTCCAATCACTTTTCTTTCTCTTTACATCTTCCTAAAAATCCCATGATATGGGGAAACTAATGGTCATTTTTCATTATATTGGTGATAAATATAAAGTATATTCATGGATGCATAACACATATGTATAAAAATCACATGCATAAAATCATATGTTTATATACTAAATCATTTCATCTGTGCTATTTTTCATTTACCTTTAGCATTATTTCCCTTAAGAATAGACTTGCTTTGCTGTACTAATTAAAAACTGCCCCATCTAAGTCCAATGGTTAACTACATTTTACTAATTTGCAGTAGTTGATTGTTTGCTATATCAAAATTTAATTTTGTGTTTAGAAACTCACTTTTTCCAATGATTTTATAAGGTCCCTGATATCAAGATCCATGCTTTTTAAAAAACAAGAATGAGGTCATTCGTTTTCTTACTTCTACAAGCTATTTATTCTTTCAATCACTCAATCTTTCATTTATAAGAGTGATTAAATATTAGTTAGGCTTCTAACTAGTGACCTAAACAAAGAAAACTCAGAAGTCATTAGTCAAAGTCCATTTGTTTTTGCAAAAATATACATATGCAGTTAGAATCAGTGTTTATTACTAAGGAAACTTTATGCAAATTTGTTGTATGGAAATCATATTGTGCTAATGAACTGTTCCCTTCCTAAATTCCAACCAAAGATGGACCTTAGCAACCACTGAGATGAATTTGACTCACACCATTTTAGTTTAGCTTTGTTTTTATTAAATTTGATATATTTGGCAACATTTGAAGTAAAGATTCAAACAAACTCTAGATTCCTGGTTTCTCTTTAAAAAATCCAGTCTGGCCACACGGGGCCTACTTTCTGCAAGGTAATCATCTGCTCCTCCTGAGCAGGGTCAGTCACCTTTAGACTAAGTGAATGAGCTCATTTCCCTCAGTCCTCCCCACTCATTATATTCAGTTTAGACCAATTCACTTAATTACAAAACTTGCCTCACTGTTGCAGATATTTAATTTTGTAGACCTTATTCCAAGCTGACTTTATATGAGCACCAGTAAATATCATTTATAACTTATCATTCATAATTATTAACTGAAAGTATGTCCTTATCATCTTTTCTTTGTTTTCCATTTCCAAAATTTAAAAATAAACAGCACAGAAGATGCTAAAAGAGCTAAGCTGTTTTGACAAGCCCTTGCAATATCTCTGGATTTTCATTTCCAGGTCATCGTGCTTAATGAAAGTGACTAGTCATCCTTGACATGCTAAGAACCGCAGAGGAATGCAAAGAAAGAATCTCATGGCCTTCAGTTTGACAGTATCCATGTATCTTAAGGTTACAATGTTATAACTTTAATTTCTATTTTCAAGTGCAACAAAGAAAATGAAATCATGTAAGAAAATTTCCAGGACAACAGCAAAAGTAGTTTTCTTGATCAAAGAAAATTTGTAAATGAGACATGATTATTAGAGGAAAATGTAAGTCTTGGAAAATAATTTCTGTTAAAAGATATTTTTTAGCATACTGAGTTGAAGTCACATTTTCATTAATATTTTAAATATAATGTTATTTAGTTTAATGAACCCTAGAAGACAGGGACAGCTATCTTTGTAAGCATATACCATTTATTCATGAATTCCTTCAATTTCTAAATATTGAATAATCTACTCTGTGCACTATTACAAGGATATGGTCCTCAAGTAGTTTCCAGCCAAATAAAAAGAAATGGACATATCATTGAAAAATGTAATGAAGGATGATAAGTGTTATTATAATAAAATAACAGCAGTAGTTTGTATTGGTTAAGATGCAGTTGCATAGAACAGTCAAATTAACTATTAAATGATTTTTCCCTGGACTAACTGAATATTTTGGAAAGGTGAAGACACAGGCTCTAGCTTGAGCATTCAAGAATAATTCCCAAAGCTACACCACAAAACTAAGGGCCACTAAGGGAGTAACTGTCTCACCTGTTGAATTAGGATGCTGCCACCACTCCTGCCTTCTCCACCATGATGGCACTACAGTCAAGGATGAGAGTAAGGGAATAATATTTTAAACAGTGATATTTCACAGAACTGGGCAGGCATCAGGATGTGGCAGGTAATGAAAAGGGAGGACAGTCAGATTAGGAGAAGAAATGTTCAATTTTGAAGCAGATTTGAACCAGCAATGCTTAGTTTTGATTATGTGGAATTTTAGGGGTTTGACACCAGTGAGGCATCTACACAGAGGTGTCTCAGAGGCAGTTGAATATATGAGTCTTGAAGTGAGAGAAGTTAAATTTGAAAATACAGGTTTGGGGATTGGGAGGTTATAGGTGACAGCTGAGGTTGGGTTCCTGTTCAAGTCTGCATAGAGGAAGAGATGAGGAAGGGAGTGAGGGCAAAGCATTGGCAAGGGCTGTAATTAAAGCATAGGTAGAAGTGGAAAATACAGTGGAGGAGTTTAAGAAGCAAGCTCTAAGATACAGCAGGAGACTTTGCAACACAGGAGAGATGAAAAAACCAGGGAAATTAAGAAATGCAATGAAACAGGAGCAACCTCATTGAATATTACAGAGAAGTCAAGTAAAACATGAACGAGAATTGTCACTTCTTTGTAGTATTGTCAAGTCATGAGTACTTTGGCATGAGCAGTGCCTTGGAGGTGATAAAGGCAGAAAATAGATTGCTATGGACTGAGATGGGAGTGGTAGATAAAGAATCAGTGTCAGGGAGCAAAAATAACTCTTCTAAAATGTTACCATTAAAGTAAGGAGTAAGAGAGCCTAAGAGAAGAAAAGAAAATCCAAAAGGACAGTTTTACTTTTATTTTATTTTATTTATTCATTAAGAGAAGATGAGTATATTTGAATGCAGAATAGAAAAAGCAAAGAGAAAGGTAAAAGTTGAAGATACAGGAAAAAGACGTAATACTTGATGAAACAAGCCTCCTGAATACTTGAAAGTGATAAGCCTTAGAAGGAATAGCTCTTTGCAATGGAACTGTAGAAAAAGGGTAAGAAGGTGTCAGGCATAGTTGCTTTGTCATAAGGAAAGAAAGTTGAGGAAACTCATATTTGAAGCTTCAAACCTTTGAGAAGTAGGATACTGGGAATCATTGAGTGGCTGTGGCTTGCAATCACTGAGAGGGAAGCATAGCAAAGGTAGACTGGCCTGCAGATTCTGGGCTCTCTTTCTAGATGTATGTCTGCATTTGGAAGTAGAAAATGCTACTTATCACACCGCCCAGAGCATAGGAGGTCAGTTTCACAAAAAAAGTTTAACTGGCCCAAGGTCCTCTGAATCTTGTAAAATCTTCAACAATTTCTTTCATTTACCTTTTTTCCCACCTCTGTAAGACCCAACATCTAAAAATAGGAGTTGTGGGCCAATGTCAAGACAGTCTAAAGGAGAGACATATTTGTGTTGGATTTCAGGAACTCAACTAATCATTCAAATTTACTCTTTGAACCTTTCATATGATGAGGTGTCCTTTTGAAATGCTTCATATAAATCAGGCACCTCCAAAATCCTGGTACTAAAATTACTGCTAAAATCATAATTATACTTCATAAAGTTTAATATCCATGCATGAATAATAAACCAACACCAACTTGTTTAAAGCTTCTATAGCAAATAGAGTAAGTTAAAAAAAAATTCTGACTTTGACCTAATGGGAAAAAAGACAATAAAATATGAAGAGATGAGTGGAATATAAGTTGTTAGATAACACACTGAAGCAGATTGAGACATTCGATGTCAAACCCTCAGATGACTCTTCATACAGACTTCATCTAAGCTCTCTACACCTCACCTCCACTTTGTTTCTTTGATGCAAACTTGATCAGTATCTGAAAAGAAAAAAAAGGAAACTGCTTTGAGAAATGTAATGGCCATTTAGTAGAGCTGATCTAGGGAATGAGAAAAGATGACTGGAGACAGATAAAATAGTTGTGGAGCAGCACTGAGGAAAGTCATAAGTACGGTTCCATTTGTCCCATATTTTTCTCCAACATCTTAAACCACACAATTAGCCTTTAATAGTACTTAAAAGGCAATGTGGATTGCAAGTGTTAGAGTTAATTTAAAATGTACTTGAAAAATTATATTCGAGACTGTATATATTCAAAATACCAATCTGATGTTTTGAATTAGCTAATCCAAACTCAAGAACAATTGAGTTTGTTGTTGGGATTACATGAGATAAAAGTGCCTGTACAGAACTTTTTAGGAGTAATATTTCCATAACTTGTTGAGCTGCCTCTTGTATGTTATTTTCTCTTTTGAATGTGAAATGAAATTTGAATTTTTAAAAAAGCTAATCTATTTACTGGTTAAAAAACTGGTTACTGGTGTTGTGTGCATCAATAAACAGGTGATTTTTACCTTTACAATCATTGTGTTGATCATGCTGACATTCAAATCTTGCCTTAAATCTTCCCTGTAAGAACACATGGAATGAATGAATATAAATAAACAAATGAAAAGAATAAAGGATAACTTTTCTCCAGTGGAGTCCTACAGAATCAACAAATGAGAAGAGAATGTAGAGCTAGTAATTCTTCAATAACATACATTTTAGAGGTCATAACTATTTAAGAAATAGTGGTTGAGAGCAGAAAAATTGACAGAATCTAAGATATGATTTTCCACAACTGTTGGATGATCATTAACTTGGTTTTAAACATCTTCTTCTCTACATATCTACCTTATGTTTAATACAATCTGGTGCATGCACTCTGGAAACACTTTTCTTGGGAATTGTTTAACGTTTAAAAATGTGTATGTATCCATATTTATATTTAAAACACTGATTCATTTTTTTCTCAAAATACGTAACAAAAATAAAAACTAGCCCCTAATCTTACCACCCACTTGACTCCTGTGACAAGTATTACTAACAATATGATACCTTATATAATGCTAGAAATTTCACATAGTACTAAAATTGTAAAATGCTTACCACCTGTCTATCTCCCCAAGCAACCCCTAAGAGTTTCTTGTGATTACTTCCCTTCAACAAAATGTACATTTATCCACATACATGTAGATATTTAAAAATTTATTTTTACAAAAGGGATCTTATGTATTTTTCTGCATCTTTTCTTTTTCCATTAAAATAGATCTTAGGAATCTTTTCATACAGGTACATACATCGATATTGCATTATTTATCATGATGATAGAGTATACCATCATATTTATATATGGTATTATATAAATCTGTCCCTTTTTGACAACATTTTAGTTGTTTTCAGCCTCTTACTCTTACAGAAATTTCTGCAATGGATATTCATGTTTGTACATGAATTTTGACAAACTTTTATAAGTATATTAATAGCTTAAATTTCTAGCAGTGGGCAAAGGGTATAAATATTTTAAATTTTGACAGGTATAGTCAAATTGTCTTCAAGAAAGAATGCAACAATTTATACTTTCAACCACAATGTATGAGACAGTTCATTTATCCACATGCTCGGTAGCACTGGGAAAATGAAACTATTTTAATTTTTGGCAGTTTAATAGGAGAAAATACAATTTGTTTTTCATACTTTGAATTTCTTCAGTTGTTACGGAGATTGAACATCATTTGAAAGCAATTTATTGTCATTCGTATTTTTTGGAAAAATGCCTTGCTCTTTTGAGAAATTGGTTTATTCATCTTTTTCTTATTGATTTGCATAAGCTTTTTGTAAATTAAGAAAATTACCCTTTTGTCCTATGCATGATTTTTTTTTTCATTTTGTTATTGGTTTTTCAATTTCAGTTTTGGAATTTATTATCATCCAGGAATTTTGCTGTTGTTGTTAATTTTATAAGGTCAAATTTTTAAAAATCTTATAATTAAAGGCTACTGAAAAGACTTTCACATTCAATTATTATAAGTAAATTTAATCATACTTCTTCCATTTTATTTGTGACCTCATGTCTAATGTTTTAAACATTTGAGCTATCTAAAACTTATCTTTTTTTTCTCTTTGATTAGTTTTCACAACATTTATTAAATAATAGTTTTTCTACCCCCAAATTTGACACACCACAATTATCATCAGTCAATTCCCCTGGGGCCTGGGATCTATATCAGAAATTTATTTTCTGTTCCATTGCCCTGATCTTTCTTCTTCCATAACATAATGCCTTTAGTATTTTCAATAAGAATAGAAAAATTTTATTGGGTGAATTTGCCTTGAAACACATTATTTAGCTAGTGAGTTAGTTAGTTTGGGGATTCATTTTATTGTTATGACTCCTTAGAAGTAGTAGGAGATGTGAATAACTGAATTGACATTCATCAACATGGGTAATCAAATTAATTTATCCCCAACCATAGTGCTTTTATACAGGTATTAATTGTCTAATGTTGCAGATGAAAAGATAAATTCAGAGATACGTATCTTGTGCAAGGTCACATAACTAACAAATGGCAGAGCTGAGATTCAAACCTATTAGTGTCCCACCCTCAAGCCCACGCTTTTGCCACCCTGAAATTTTGACACCCTGTGTTAAATGTAGGAAATCACTTGATAGGGTCAAAAACAAACCATTAGAGGGTTGTGTCTCCAACATAAAGCATCACATACAGAGCTGGAATTTAGGGTAGGATGCTAGCTATTTCAAGGGAAGTAGGAATTCCTAAATCCTATACAGGTGACAGAGGATTGCTCATTTAGGTTGGTGTATGGGTATGTAAAGGAGCTTAAGAGGAAAAAAAGTTCAGAACAGAGTTTGGGTCAGATAATAGAGATTTTTTTTTGGAAATCAGCTAAAGAATTTGTGGAGTATTTGTGGTCTCATTAGAAGGAGAGTTTTTCTTTTCTATACAATTGTGACTGCTCTCTTGATTTGGCTGTGGTAGGGGCTGGCAAACTACTTTCCTCAAACCAAATTAGACTAATCACTTATTTTTATAAGTTTTTATCAGAACACAGACACTCCCATATGTTTACATAGTGTCTTTTGCTACTTTTGTGTTATAATGGCAGAGTTAAATAGTTGCAAGAGAGACCATATGGCCCAGAAGGTCTGAAAATCTAACCCTTTATAGAAAAATATTGACAGCTTTTGAGCAAGTGTATTTTCTTAAATCCTCAAAATGGTCAACTTTCACAAATAGATCAATTTTGTTTATATGAACAAAATGTCAGGTGAGGATTTTCAACATTGACGCAACATTGATTATTGGATTCTTCAACCCATGCCACTAACTAAATATGCTTGAGGCAAGTTCATATTAAAATTGTACTTAATTAATTTTGTTGTTATGTGATGACACCACATAAATTATTTGATGCTACTCAGAAAAGTAAATAAAAGAGAAGTTGGAACATAAACTGATGAAGTTGTTTATAAAGCCTATATGTAAGTTATAAAACACTTTAGAAAGCACTGTTTTAAACTTTGCATTAATATGACAAATTTTAGATATAATTCAAAGGATATATCAAGAACAAAAAAGCAAGTGTAATATAATAAGGAAATAATATTGCCTATACTATACACATTAAGTTATTCTTGTGCAACAAGAAGAGGCAAAATGGACATTAAGGGTACTGATTATTTACTTGAATTTTCATTATTAAAACACTTGTGTCATTAGCTAATTAATATAAAGTGCATTGTAGCAATGTGGCAGAGGAAAATTGCCGCTGAGTGTATCAAAAAGTGATTTAGTCCAAAGAGCTGACTGAGCTCTCAGCAGCTTCTGCCTCTTGAGTTCCTTGACTGACAACTTCATCTGGTAGTGCTTAAACCTCTCCTCCAAAGGCCGCTTTTCCGCTAAATGACATCATCCTGCTAAATCTGTATAAAGCCTGAATTGTTTCTAAAATAAATAGCGTGTAATTTTCAGGAATATATGAACACATTATCTAAAATGTGGTGGTGGTTTAAAATTGATGAGGTAAAATTAATTATATGATTTTAAGCAAAATTGACAATAACCTCCTATAATTATTTTAATAAGGTCTTTTATATTTAAAGGTACTTAAATATTTTATCTATACCCTCAACCTTGGCACTACTGACATTTTGGGCCTAATAATTCTTGGTAGTAGGGAGTGTCCTGTGTATTGTAGGATGTTGGGCAGGATCCCTGGCCTCTACCTAGTAGATGCCAGTAGCATCCACCCTCCTCAGTTAGTTGTGATAAACAACAGTGTCTCCAGATATTGTCAAAGTCCCCAGAGGGGCAAAATTGGTCCTGGTTGAGAACCACTATTGCCTTAGACAAAGATGTGTGACATTTTGTATGAGAGGGGCTATATATTACCATCTAGTCAGTAACCAAATCCATAGCTTAAATGGCAGCCTATTGCTATTTATTCTACCCTTTCTCTTGAGAATTGTGTTGTTGTTGTTTTTTTCCAACTTTTATTTTTTTCTTTTTGGTGTACAGTTCTATGAGCCCTGCCCCCCACGCTCC